>PVKC010004480.1:10450-35564 GCA_004027635.1 Crocidura indochinensis | reverse complement strand
AAGGGGTTTTTCTATTGAATATTTGTGTTCTTAGGGTATATCCCTAGGAGTGGAATAGCTGGGTCGAATGGGAGCTCAATTTCCAGATTTTGGAGGAACCTCCATATTGCTTTCCATAGAGGTTGGACTAGACAGCATTCCCACCAGCAGTGGATAAGAGTTCCTTTCTCTCCACATCCCCGCCAGCACTGATTATTCTTGTTCTTTGTGATGTGGGCCAATCTACTCAAGCCTCAATCCAAGATGTCAATGATGAGGTCCACTGTCCCCAGAAATGGGAAAGGTAGACTGCTTCCCTGAGACTGGGAGAATGCAGCTTCTGCCATCTGAAGCTGCCTTTGTTCTGTTCATTGGGGATTCCTAAGCAGTCAGACAAACTCTCTTGCCAGCATCTGGCCCATAACAGCTCTTTCCTGTCTACCTTGTTTCTTTTCAACAGAGTCCAAAAGCATTTGTATTTTCTATAAAATGAACTATGAGTAAGTTCTTGTGCCACATTCCTTTCATATTGCCATTGTAGGAATGTAACCAAATGCTCAATTAATAGAATCTCCCAGCCCCTGTGTGTAGTGGGGGTCCTTCAGCATCCACATCCTTCACCATTCTTCTGTTCAACATCAATCACCAGACACAAATAGTGGCAAGAACTTCCTAGTCTTACACTCTTATCAGAATCACTAAGACCCCAAACTGAGGCCATTTTATAACCATACTCACAAATACAGTTGCCATATTTAGATTGATTCATATTGGAGAATATATTAAATGTCACTGAGTGTTTTCACTATAACACACATCCGGAATTTGGGGACATCACTCTATAAATGACTGCCAGTTCTGTGTCAAGACTCCATCATAATCAGTTTCTTTATTTTTGGTTTTTTTTTTTTTTTTTTTTTTTTTTGGTTTTTGGGCCACACCCGGTGACGCTCAGGGGTTACTCCTGGCTATTCGCTCAGAAGTCGCTCCTGGCAGGCTCGGGGGACCATATGGGGAACCGGGGGATCGAACCGCGGTCCGTCCTAGGTTAGCGCAGGCACCTTATCTCCAGCGCCACCGCCCGGCCCCTACATAATCAGTTTCAAGTTACTAAAGTGATGTGCTCTGCTTTGTAAATTTTCTGAAAATTCAGTTCTTGCTCTGTTCAGGTGTACTGGACCCTTCTGCTTGCCTTCTACAGAGTCCCTTAGCACCACAAGACACTGGAAGTGTGGAAGCACTTCTATGGACAGGAGCTAGAACAATGATATTTTGTATCATCATCCTCTGCATCCCTTTTTCCTTTCAAAGAATGCCCCGTATTCTCTCTTCTCCCTCTGCAATTGCTCATTTTGCACATACCTTTAGACCTTAGAAAATCAAAAGCACGTGTTGCTTTTTCACTGTCACTGGCTCTGTGATACTGAAACTTGGGCAGAGCTGAAAATAAGCAGGTGAGGATGAAAGATGCCCTAAAAGCTATAGGCACACTTCAACTGTAAAAATTTATCAAAGGCTTATCATTAGAGATCAAAGCTGAGGAAGGCACAGTCTGTGCCTGTTAAAATATCATGAACAAATGAGAAGATGAATAATGTCTTCCCAGCAGACATGAACCTGCCAGAGGTCACATGTAGCTTTCAAACAATCTATCTTAATAGAGTGGCCCAGAGGTATCTACTAAATGATCAGAGTTTTCATTAAAGTGAAATGTCTTTAACATTCCTCATTTTGTAATATAAAGTAAATACAGAAGTGAAAAGACAGCAAAATATTTCATAAGTAAAAATGGAAAGAGGCAGTCTAATTATTATTTGCACCCAAAGGATCAACCATGGACTTCGTTTCCAATAAAGTATCACATAGAAATATTGCTTTTGTGTATCAAGGGACTGACTGTCCATAATCAAAAGCAGTGAGAGGGTTCAGTATGCCCAAATTCTGTATGATTTTGGGGGTGTGCTGGCTGGTATTTAGAATTAAAAGGGGTTACAGACTAATGGGTGCCAAGCTATGCTTTTATAGAGGGTTCCAAACAGGCACATCCAGCCATGGTCTCCTTCCTTCAAAGATGGGTAATTGTGCTGTCTCTGGGATGAGGTGGGGTCCTTAGGAAAGGAATTTCTACTCAACCTGCACATAAACGTATTGCTTTCTACATCACTGAAATGTGAATATTTCATGTTCTCGATCTCTGCCATAAGCAAAGGTGAGTTCTTTTCTAAAGAAAAGAGGGAAATTGATTTTTCTTATTAAGCCTTTGCTTTTTCCTTAAGTCCATGTTAAAAGATTTATTTTAAAATTTTTGTAGAGTAAAAAATTTGAAAGTCTTCAGGTCTGCAACAATAAAAATAGTCTATAACCTGTGTATTAAACACTAAAAGTAAAAATTTCTATCTATCCTTCACAATGCAATTTCCCTCTTTTACTTAATGTATCTGACCCTTAGCACATTGTTTGGGGGACCTCATTCATGTACCTCATGAGATTTGCCACTGAGTCACAACCTTAGCATGAGATTTGGGTTTCTTTTTTGGAGAGGGAGTATTGAAAATCACATGCAGTGATATTCAGGGTTTACTCCTGACTCTGCTCAGGGATAACTGTTGGTGGGGCTCAGGATGGTGTTGGAGATTAAACTTGGGTTAGCAAGTGCCTTAACTCTTGTACTATCTCTCTAGTCCTCAAATTTTATTTTTAATGCACATTCTGTCAAGAGCACCAAACTAATCCCAAAGCTCATTCCCTTAAAAGAGTAAGTGCCTCTCAGATCAATAAGCAGGGGGAAAGAAATTGCAGGGACTACACAGCTTGTGTATGGTGCTTTCAGTCACGTAATGGTTTCTTGAATCCTGAGGCCTTTCTCATCTCAACCTTTAGGATCTAGTGACTCTCTGAGATTCATGACCCCGGTTACTCTGAGATGCCCATCACAAAGCATTGTCACACCTTAGTTCAAATCAGTGACTGCGGGGAAAAGAAAGATCTTGTCCACAGACTAATGCATAGAGAGGAGTCAAGCATAGAGGAGCAAAGCTCCATGTGAAAAGACCCATGAAAAATGCTAATACATCTATGTTTTCTGCAGCCCTGTACCGCGTAGAAGGAGAGCAGGAACGCTCTGGGGATTGGTAAGAGGTTTCTGATCCTCAGTACAATGCTAATTTTTCTAGATTCTGATGAAAAGGGAGCATGCAAAAAAGTACTACACACTTTTTTTCTGAAAAAGCCTCCACTCAGTTACAATTTCCAATGGAAGAATGTTTAAGTTTAAGAATAAAACAGGGATCAACTCCTTGCCCTATTTATTTTCAGAGACATGCTAAGGTCAAGGTGCTGGAGAGAGCCACACTAGACTCTGAATCAGGGAGTGTTTGCCCCATCATCGAAGGTCAGACCACTTAAGCCCCTAGCCACTGCAGCAGAGTCCTCCAAACTCACTATCAAGTTACAGTGTGGTTCTAGGAAAGTTGTGCTCAGAGAGTTCAAGGTACAATTCCATCCCAGGGTCTTAAAGAGAGAGAAACAGAGAAACAGAAAAATAGGCAAAGACAGAAGACAGACATATGGTGGGATGAAGGGAGTATGGGAGGAGAGAGGGAGATATCCACGACACAGTCCTGGAGGCATTGAGTGAGGGAACACCAGGAATGGAGAAGTGATTTCTCTCTTTCTCTCTCTCTCTCTCTCTCTCTCTCTCTCTCTCTCTCTCTCTCTCCACATATTCTGGTGTGCAAGATGACTTTCAAGATGACTAAAAGTTGAAGAAATAAGGGGAAACTAGAGCTGGCAGTGAGCAAAATGGAGACAGGAGCTGGGCATCATAGGGGCACAGAAGTGGGGTTGAAGCATGAACTGAACTGATCGCTCAACTTTGTTACCTGATTTGCCCTGTGCCATGTTTCCAGGTTTAAGTCTAATGAGGGTAGGATATTTGAACATGCCTTCCTCTCGCCTGTGGGGTGAAAGCTTGGGCTCTTTGGGACAGGACTCAGAGAAAGTATGAGCTTCTCCTTATTCCCTTGCTCAATCCCGCCTTTTCCCCTCCCTCCCTCTGTCTTTTGTCTTTTCTCTGTTTCTGTCTCTCTCTCATTTTCTCTTCTCACAGAGGATTAATTGAAATGCCCAAATTTCCTTTTTACCTTTAAGAATTTCCAAACATGGTTTCACTTATCTATGGGTTTTGAGAAAAATAAAAGATATTTGTGCCATGATTCTCAGAGACAAAAGAGAGGAAGACTGGAAGGTCCAGCTCACGACAGACAGTGATGAGTGCAGCCACAGAAATAATTATACTGAGAACCATCATAGCAAAATGTAACTAAATGAGGAAGTAGAAAACTTGTCTAGAGCACAGGCAGTTGTGGGGTGGGGAGGAGGGACACTTGGGACATTGGTGATGGGAATGTTCCACTGGTGAAGGGTTGTTTTTTCTTAAAAAAAAAAAAGAAATGTTAATTTTAGCCCATGACTGTGACATCATAATTCATGATGCTGAATTCAGAATGGTCATTTTTTTCTAAACCAATTTGATCATGAGTCATGTTTCTGACATTATAATTGTCAATGTGGTGAAAAATTTTGATAACAAATTTCTTGCTTCTTAGGTCATATTTCAGGGTTCTGAAGTCAGAAATGTCAATTTCAGCCCAGAACTGTGACATCATAATTTATGACACAGAATTCAGTATAGATGTTTTTTTCTAAACAACTCTGATCATGAGTCATGATTGTGATATCACAATTCTTTTTTTTTTAATTATTTCTTTTTTGGGGGGGGCACACCCGGTGACGCTCAGGGGCAACTCCTGGCTATTCGCTCAGAAGTCGCTCCTGGCAGGCACAGGGGATCATATGGGGAACCGGGGGATCAAACTGCGGTCCGTCCTAGGTTAGCGCAGGCACCTTAATGGGGTTCTAAAATTTTGATAAAAAAATCTCTAATCATAATGCTCATAAACTAGATATGTATGCAACTTGAACATTCTAGAGCAGGTTATGTTTTTAATAATTAGGGATCAGAGGGGTTAAGACCTATGACTTGCATATGATTGACTCTGACTCTCTCACTGACATCACATGTTGCCACGAGCACTGCCAAATACAGTCCTGGAGAGCACCATGCTCTGTCAGGTGCTGCCCTGGAGGTTACTCCAGATATTGTCAGATAATCTCCAGTATCACAGGCCTTAAGTAGCCCTTGGAATTCCTGACTATGGCTTTGAGTCTCCCCATTAAAGAGCACATCATGATTATTTAATATACATTGTGAACTCTCAATTTAGATCATTTATATGTCAATACCATGATTAATTTGGTGGAAAAATTGTGATTTCTATCCTTTTAGCCAGTTTTAATTTATAATATAGTTTCTTCACTGTAGTCACTATAGTGGATAGACATTTGCTCCTCAGAATATATCAAATGAATACTTATCTGACAGTATGCAGTTTTACAAATTCTATTACCAATACTTATAATCTCCACAACCTTCCGTTACTCTAGTTTTTTATTTTACCTTATTTATTTTTTGTGAAAAAATGATTTTTATTAAAATATTTAAGAGAGATAGATGTGAAGGGAGAGAAAGAGAGAAATATGAGCTCAAGCACATAGTGGAAATGTCTAACTTTTTCTAAATTTTAAAGAGTACACAAATAGGGGCTGGAGCAGTGGCACAAGCAGTAGGGCATTTACTTTGCCCACGCTAACCTAGGACGGACAGTGGTTCAATCCCCCTGAATTCCCATATGGTCCCCACAAGCCAAGAGCAATTTCTGAGCACATATCCAGGAGTAATCCCCGAGTGTCACTAGGTGTGGCCCAAAAAGCCAAAAAAACAAAAAAGTACTACCCTCTGGGTCCATCTATATTGTCCCAAATGGCAGGATTTACATGGATAAATAATAGCCCATGGTACACACACACACACACACACACACACACATACACACACTCTCACACACACATGGAAATAGACACATACTATCTTCTTTAGTCAGATATATATAGATAGATACTTTGGTTGATTCCATATCTTGGCTACTGTGAATAACTTTGCCTTGAACATGGGAGGACATGTTCATATGTTGTTTTCATTTTATTTGACTATGTAATCAGACGTGGAATTTCTAAAACATATGGTCATTTTATTTTTAATTTCACAAGGGCCTTCCTTAATTACTTTTCATAGTGGCTATACAAATCTTCATCCCCACAAATAATGTACAAGGGTTCCTTCTCCACATCCTCCTCTGACATCTGTTTTGATTGAAGCCAGCACAGAGAAAACATTACTATTTCAAAAGGACCTTGTTCCATATTGCAAAAATAAGATGGCCATTAAAACCACCTCCTCTACATGATGTGGTTTCCTGTCCTGGATGAATCCCCTTCAGGGACTAGAAGCCCATTCCATCCTGTGAAATCTCTTCTCTTATTTTTCACCTTAATGCAACTAGAAATATCTATATTCAGAATATGGAATACTAAAATATATCTCAGAGCATATTTCTTTTGGTGCTACTTCATGCCTTGGGCACATTTGAGATTAGCTGATTTTTTTATACAACATGACATTTTAAACATTAAACATGAGATGTGGGAGGGGTTCTTTTTCTCTCTCTTCTCTTTCTCAGAAAAGAACCACCCTGTTGTCATAGCTAATGGAATTGAGAATGCCTTGACAGCATTTGGGTATACTCTGCTTGTAGGTCTGATGAATGAGCTTCCCAAGTAGGTGCATAACTAGAAGCCTACTCTTCCTCTGCTCAGGGCCCTGGGATTCTCACTTGTCCCTGATACCTACTTTACTCATGTATGTTAAGTGTCCTCTTCTAAGTGTACCTGCCTGTTTTCAAAAGGAAAAAGGTAAGGTATATTATTGGAATTACAGCACAACAGCAAGTTCCCATCTGTTATTTTTGGAATGGGATGTGTAGTATAGAATGTGGCCTTCGGTCATGTTAATAACTGCTATCTGAACTTGGACTTTGCTCTATAGATCTACCTCTCTTTCCATTTCTCTTTTTCTCATCTCTCTATCTCTCTTTATCTCTCTCTCTCTCTCACACACACCCACACACTACAGACACATACATACACCATAATACTCCTCAGCTTGACTATGAACTTGGGATTTGAGAGCAAATGAGCTAATGAATATGAGTAAGTGTATTGAGGACTCCAAGTTGAAGGAGACTTTCAGAGAGCAGATTGGAGTTTTGGATGTAGCCTTCAGGGCCATCTGAGCATGATGATGAAGCTTTTTGTAACCAATGAATGGTACAATAGATAAGCCTGGTCTGTGAAGCTTCCAGAATCAATGTTCATCTGAGTTATGGATGAATGAGAAAACTTGAGACAAACTGGTACTTAGTTTTCCATTTTTCATTGGTAAGAAAAAAACTTACCTGGTTGTCTGCAGTGTCTAAGTTAATTGATATCAGGAAATCTGGCTAATCTAAGAAGAAAGACTCAGAACATAGATTCTCAAAAACCAAAGTAGAGACATAATAGGAGACTATTAGCTAATTGCTCATAAGAAAAGGAACCAATTAACGGTTCATATTTTAAGCTTCCATCATGTGCCAGGCACTACTCTTAGCACTTCAATGAAATAGGGTGCTTTCTCAAAATACTCCTTAGGGAGCAGGTGCAATTATTATGTCTAATTTGCAACTGGGAAGCAAGGAATCTGCTTGGTTCACAGAGAATCAAATTTAAAATCCTTCATACAAATAATCATGTTTATACTGACATCGATCATTTCTTCTTTTAAATCTGAAGTGAAGATTCAAATAGCAGGGTCTCTTTGCAAAAACTAACCCGTTGTCCCTCATGGGAGGTATAGGCTAAAAATTGTTAGTTGGGGGAATTCCTCCAAAGTATGGAGCAAAATGTGTACATACAGGAGGCCCAGCTTCTATCCCTGACATCATATGGTCCCTTTAACATTGACAGGAAAATACTACAGCATTGAGCACTGAATATCTTTTTAACAAATATGCCCCTCATACCTCCCCATCTTTTCAAAAGTAAAATAAAAGGATAAAAGATAAAGATAGAAAAAGAATGTTACGATCAGGAAGGCACCAGAGTTAAAATAATTTCCCCATTTGTCTTTTTAAATGAATGCTTTGCATTCTATAGATAAATAACCAGACGTGAAAATAGGTGGGTAATATGATATTTTTGTGAGGGAAAACACTTTCTATAGCAGTTGAATAAGTTGGAATTAATAATATTCAAAATAAGGAAATAATCTAAGTGCCCATAAACATATTAATAACCAGGCATATATGCTCATTGGAACATTAAGCATCACAAAATATTATGAAATATTGCTATTTACAGCAATTTATATGGTTCTTTGTTCTTGGAGCTATATGCAAGACTTACTTTTGGCATTGTGTTCACAGTTCATTTTCCATGGTTTCAGGAGACCATATATAGTGCTAAGGACCTAACTTGGGCCAGTAATTGTAAGGGAAGTGTTTTATATGGATATTAAGGGGATTGTGTGAAATGAAATTAGTCAGAAGGGAAAAGGCAAATACTGAGCGATTTCACTCATATGTAGTCTATACAGAAACATTTCAAACACATTTAAACAAAAACCAGACTCAAGTACAAGGAGCTTACTGAAGATAACCAGAGAGAAGAGGACTTTAGATGAAAGATGAAAGGTGGTGAAATGTATGGTCATGCTTGAGGACTAGATTTTTAGCAAGGGAGCATGATGTCATGTTTACAGATGTAGAATTACAAAGCTCAACACCTGGAACTTATATAATGTATCATTGTTTCCTCAATAAAATGTATTTCAAAAGTCAGTAATGATTACACAGATGATGTAGTCAGAATATTAGAACATAATTTCATGTTTAATAAATATAAAACATTTTTAGGTCTCAGGGGTGGTTCAGTGGAAGTGCCTTTCTTGAATGCATGATGCTGAGGGTTTGATCCCTGGCACTGCTCCATTAGGGGCCTCCAGTGGGAACACAGCAAATGGGCTGTGTGTGTGTATGTGTGTGTGTGTGTGTGTGTGTATGAACATGCCCTCCAGGATTGTGAACATATAACAAAATAGTGGCAACAAGGGGAAATAAGAGAATTTGAATTTATAAAGGAAAACATACCTTTTAAGAGCCAGAGAATAGAACATAGTATTAGAGCACATGAGGGCAACTTGAGTTTGATTCCTGATAGTGCATGGTTTCTCTGTGTCAGGAATGACCCTCAATTAATGTACTGAATGTGGTCCTTGAGTACTACTTGATGTGCCAAACAAAAGGATGCTAATGTATATATTGAAATAATTTGATTTATTCATTGAGATAAATTAAGAGTTAAAATGTTAAAAAATGACTAACTCCCCAATAAGAAACTTGGATGTCTTTTAATACCTTATCGTTGGCCCACACCTCACTGTGCTCTTGAAAGCACAGAGACAAGATCATCTTTTGGAGCCAGTTCTAACAGTGGAGGAAATGATCACTCATCTCTTGTTCAATACCTCTTCATCTAGAAGTTCACATATCTGAGACCCATTCAAGACCCAGGCAAAGGGTTCTAAATTCTCCTATGAAAATTCTCCCATGAGAAAACCAAGGATCCTATCATGGGAAAAATAAAATCGTGGTGGTTGTAGACAGGGCTTTTATTTTTTAAGGAATTAATCTAAGTACGGCCAGTTTGGTGTAAATCACATGACTAATTAAAACCTTAGCTATACTTGCTGCCCACAAAGGTGAGCACAGATGATGCTCCATAAATTAAATAATCTGCGTGAGTTTAGAGATGTCCCTTAACCTCTATGATGTAGGTTTAATCAGCTTTTATGTGTGGATAAAGATGACTACTCTATATGTCCTTCAGAAATACTATATGATAAAAATCAATAAAGACTTATTTTTATTGGTCCTATGGTCAATAAAGATTCACTCAGCCTCCAAATAAAATCTTTAGAAGAGGAAAGCTGTGCAGGATCAATCCTATGATTTAACTTTTTTTTTTTTTTTGGTTTTTGGGCCACACCCAGTGACGCTCAGGGGTTACTCCTGGCTATGTGCTCAGAAGTCGCTCCTGGCCGGCACGGGGGGCCATATGGGAACCGGAGGATCAAACCATGGTCCGTCCTAGGCTAGCGCAGGCACCTTACCTCCTGTGACACCTCCCGGCTCCCATGATTTAACTTTTTAAAAATATTTAATTAGTTTCATTTTTATTTTAGGTCCACACCAAGTGGTGCTCAGGGATCACTGCTGGTGGTGCTGAAAACCATACTACATGCAAAGATAGTACCTTCCATGCTGTTTTATCTTTCTGCTTCCTTATTTTCATATTTTAAAAGCAATTGAGTTTTGATAATATACAGGGAGGAAAAATGCACAAAATAACCTTTGTGTGGGTCTGTGGAACCTGGACCACCCATTTCATCTGAGCTCTCAGGACCTAAAATTAAGATAAACATGTTCTAGATCCAGCAGCTACTGAGGATCCAGCTCTAGGCTCCTCTACTACCTCAACCTACTAGGGCCTAGAGTCCTAGTCAGTTTACTTCTAGAATAGACACTATCTTCTTGGTATCCTTTTTGAACAGCTCTGAAATTTCTGGTTCCCTGCAACAATTGGGTGCTTAATCATATCAGGGCAGGTGACTTCTTTTGACTTTACTTGGCTTGGTTGTATGCTGAGTTTTTTTGTAGCTTTGGCCACTCTAGGGAGATGAAGAGGACTAAGTGCAGGCCCTTTACCAGTCCTGGCCTGTCCAGTATTACATTTGTTTCAATAGACTGTGTTTAGGTTCTGTGGGATACCATTGTGCCAAACCTAGAAACTTCCAGTATGTCCTGGTATAAATTCTTACTCAACATCCCCTGTATTGAGGTTTTATGAAAACTTTCTGGAGATACTGTCCATTGCCTTCTAGTTAAGATAGAGAAGTTCATAAGTTCAGCAATATCCTGAGGAAGAGAATCCCTGACTTTTTTTTTAAGATCTGTTCTCTTTGAGCCATAAAAGAGCATTTTCAGGGCTGGAGAATCAATACAGCTGGTAAGGTTTGCATATGTCTGACTTGGGTTTGACCCATGATATACTACCAGGATACTCCTATGCTACACCAGGATAAGTCAGTTCAAATGTGTGAGGTTCAAGACCCAAGAAAAGCTCATGTTTATATCACATCTAAATTCAGAAATAAAGCTAATGTTCTAGTTGAAAGGCAGTGAGTCAGAATTGCTCAGTCTTTTGGTTCTAATCTTGCCTTCAAATGATTGGATGAGGCTCACCCAAGCAAGACAGTTTGCTTCACCCAATTTACCAAGCTATACATTAATTTCATCTAAAATATCATCACAGAAATTTCCAGAATCATATTTGCCAAATAGCTGGGTACTCCATGGCCCAATCAATTGACCCCTAAATTTAACCATCACATCATTCAGACATTTTTCAGTCTGCTCTGATGAAACTGAGATGTTTCTAAAATGCTCAATTGGTCCCTGGACTAGAGACTAAGTACTATTAATTTGAAGTCATAAATAGTAATATGAGCATGTGTGTGTTCTGATATTTTCAATCATCAGCAAAATAAATCCAGAACAAAATAATTTTAGATCTTTTTTTGTTTGTTTTTGGGCCACACCCAGTGACGCTCAGGGGGTTACTCCAGGCTATATGCACTCAGAAATTACTCCTGGCTTGGGGTATTATATGGGATGCTTTGGGATCGAACCATGGTCTGTCCTAGGTCAGCCTTGTGCAAGGCAAATGCCTTGCACCACTTCTACAGCCCCATAACGAAATAGTTTTTGTTCAAAACTTAATATAATGTTACTGAGAAATAAAGCAGTTATGGAATTCTTTACAACCACCATATTTGAGTATTTACATACATTTATCAGAAAGTTGTGTTTTCATGTGCTGGTTTATTAAATATCACAAGAAACCCATGATTTATTATTATGGTTTACTTATAAAAATCATCTGGCAAATGTTTGAAAGATGAAGCTAAGACCCAAAGTTGTTTAGCAATTTTCTTACATTAGGCACTAGAGGTTCTGCATAAGGAAAGCTCTGGAGAAGTCCAGGTATGTCTGCTTTTGAATATCCTACACTGAACCTTTTCATATAATGGCCCAATGTCTCCTGATCTCTGGGGTGAATTTTCATATTTCACTCCAACAAGAGAGCTCTTAATGATTCAGACTCTAGAGTCAGAGAAGAATACTTTAGGGCTATGGATATTAATGAAGGTATTGGCGTCTTTAGTATAAAGTTGAAGGAACAGAAAAAGTCTTGCACGGATGCATCTGTGACTGCATAGTACAGTATTCAGCTGTGAAGAATGATATTAGGGTTTCACTTGGCTCCCTTTTGTTGCGTTGGGTTTTATTTAATTACTTGGGGTTTTAGACTGGGGTCTTGACAATCCTTCATAGCTGAAGGCTGTCTCTATTAGACACTCACTCTATTGGGGCACTCAAATGATAACTGACAGGTCTGGGAAAACCTACCTGGGAATCTACAGACAAGATGTCCAATGGTTGGGACTCTTCTGTGGCAGAGGCTGAACTGTGACTTCAGGCTGGGGTTCTGGCATTTTTTAGGATCCATAGGTGCCTATGGTGTTGGGGGCACTTCCAGTCTAAGAATATTGTTGTTTTGTGTTTCATTTTAGTAATCCCAAGGATGGACCCCATATATTGAAAGCAGTTATCTACAATGGAACCACATCACCTGTCCCTCAACCAGTTTGAAGCTATAATGTTGACTTTTGCTGAAAAATCTTGTCTCAGGTCACAAAGAATTTCCCTACACTTCCTCTTATAACTCTGTGAGTCTGAAAGAAATTACTGCCCTTGCTGCAGAAAAAATTTTAAGTTGAGTTTCCCAGACTTAGATACTTGCTGAAGATCACATTCCTTGTAAGCAGTCAATTTTGTGGTGGTCAATATTAGCTCTTAACAATGACAATTATTCTTGGAAATAAGTCATTCTCTGAATGGATGTGAAATGGATCTCACAGGTCAAGAATCATGTTTGGACTAAAACCACCTACAAGGGTCCCTTCTCATTTTCATTGGTTGCAGAGAATTTACTGAATGTCTAAGTCTTACCAAGAGAAAGGAACAGATTGGCAAAGACATTTCTACATTTCTACAGAATAGATTTTGTCATGTGATTATTTTTCTTGTAGACTTAAGCACATTCCCATCAGATAAAGGGTCTTTCTAAACAATATACTCATTTAACTGGTTCTCTGTGGCTGGAATCCAGTGCAAAAGCCATTACAAGATTTCTGTTTGACTTTAGACCCAGAGAAAATACTCCAGAGAATGCTCTCCCCAGTCCATGTTAAATTCTTCTCCTTTCCTAGTCAAGATGCTGTGCTGAGATGGACAATTGTTACAACTCCACATCAGTGGTACCCTCCTGGTTGTCATAATACAGGTCCAAAATAGCCGTGGGAGAACAGAACCGTCTTTCCATTCCCCAGATCCATCTATCCCATACTACAGTGCCTCTTTAATGGGATCAAACAAAGATCCTAACAGTGAGGGTTACCTCTAATCACATTCTACATTTATAGATACCATTGTCCAAACTTATAGATGCCCTATCTATTAAAGTTGCTCACCCAGAGAAATGATTGATGGCAAGCAACCACTGGTCAAACCACCAAACAGTAGTCAGTCAGGTGTGACAGTAGGTCTACACAAGCTGGTTCACAGCTCAACGTTCACAGAATGGGTTGCAATAGGATACACACATACATACACACATGCACACACAGGCATGCTTCTTGGTCATGGTTACCAAGGCAACCCACATGAATCATCATTTCTTAAGGTGGATTAAGCAGAACAGGAGAAATGCTTTGGTTTGTTTGTTTAAAGCTTTCCCCTTCTTTCCTCTTAATAGGATGGTCTGATGTTGATAATATCCAAGTACCTCTCTTACCCTCAGAAATTCTATAATTAGTGTGTTTAGCAGGTGTAATCATAGAAAGCAATCAACATTTTTTTTCATATTGGGTCAAGGCAGGGGAAGATGAGACTTGGTAATGGCAGCAAATGAAAAATAATTGCTAAGAGCTATTAAGGTAAGCACTTACAGTTGTGTCCTCTCTGATTAGCATTACTGTCTCGAAAACTCATGTCTGAGATACATCTAACTCACAGAACCCTTCCCCTATCAACTGACAGCCCCTCATCATCACACACCTGAGCAAGCAGATTCTTCTCTCAAGCATGATCACCCCTCAGGGAGACATGCACCTGTGGACTTTCTATTTGGGACCTGAGATTGCTGCTATGATTATGAGCTAGAGATGCTCAGCAGGAAAGTCTTCCAGGGTGCACCCACATGCTGGAGGACTCTCCCAATAACAGAAATATGTCATGTGCCTTTTGATTATCTGCATTTCTTCTTGAGAAAATGTCTCCTTTGTGTTGTTGGATTACAATCTTTGTTTCTTAGAGAAGAATTCTAGTATTAGGAGTATTTATAAACATGCTAAATTCATTTAAATTCACATTTTTGTCCTCAGAATTTTTACTTAATAGTGATAGACTGTGGGAGACTCTAAGTTTAAAGTGCAATTCTTTCCATGAAGAATTTCTTCAAAGGTAGATATAAATCAGCATTATTGTATGACACAGTAAATATTGTATGATACAAGAGGTAAAATAGTATACTATTATGATTTTTTAGTATTAGTTCTTACATTGAAGACACTATTAAAATGTGAAGTATAACTATACTTGTCTATAAAGGGTCTTGAGATTCCCCCCAATCCTTCAATCTAAAGCTAATTTCAAAACCAAAGCTACTCTAAAAATTTCTTGACATGCTATAGAACAATCAGATGGCAAAAAAGTAGCACAAACTGGAGAGATAATACAGAAATTGAGGCATTAAATGCCTTGTGTGTGTCAATCCCCCACTCTATCAAAGGTATGTTTCTGCTTCCATCATCCCTAATTACCATGCTTCCTGTGGCCCTGCTTCACCACTCCTCTCTACAATTCTTTGCAGAGAAACCAATCTGACTAAACTCCAGGTATGCAAGTAATTGAGCTGATATCATCAGGACTTCTTTGAATTGAGTATGAAGACCCCCCCCCCCACATTATCCTAGCAGATGAGAACGTGCCTCCCAAAACTGCAGAATCAGTACTAGTTCTTTGAACTCCTTGGGCCATGTGACACATTTGTAAACAGATGACAACTTCAATTATTTGATCCGTCATCCCCATAGAAACATACCAATTTAGATGCCAATGTGTAGCAGAGGTCATATAATGTTCAAAAACAAATGAAATAATAGAATGGTCAGCTAGCAATAAGAGTTCACAAAATCTTCTGCCAATGTCTTAATGACCTCATTAGAGATACAATAAATTTTACAAATTTGCTTGTTGCTTTAATTATTTTTATTTTCTTTCTTCTCTTCCTTTTTATTTTTTTAATCTTTTCTTTCTATTCCTTTTAAAATAGTTTTCCTCTCACTTACCTGGAAACATATGCATTATAGTAAACTATGTTAATTATGTAGTGCCTGTTCTTTAAAGAAAGTAAATTTAAGAAAAGAAAGGATCAGAGAGATAGCGACTGACCCAGGACAAACCTCAGTTCAATCCCCTGGCATCCCATATAGCCCCCCAAACCAGGAGCGATTTCTGAGCACATAGCCAGGAGTAGCCCCTGAGCGTCAATGGGTGTGGCACAAAATTCAAAAAAGGAAAGAAAAGAATAAAGAAGGAAAGGAGGAAAGGAGGGAGACAGAAGGAAAGAATGGAGAGTAGTAAGGGTGGAAAGAAGGGAGGGAAAAGAGAAGAGAGATGAAGGAAAACACATCCCACCTACAATGTAAATAGCAATGGCCCAGAGCAACACCAGGTATGAGCCCCAAACCAAAACCAAACAGAATAAAAGGACTTTGCACCTTCAACTAGTGTTAAAATGCTCTTAAGGAGGTTAAGAAGTACTTTTTTAAAATGTTACTATAATGGTGAGATTGAAGATTGGGTCAGAGACCCTGTATACAAAGTTTTCTGTTTCCCAGCTAGAAGAAAGAATTTATTGAATAGGATGAGTCCCAGTATGTAATCTCCTGGCATGTCACAGTAAAGTGTTCATCCAATGAGCTGTAAAGAGATGTGAATTTTGTGTTGAAAGCATTTTGGAAATAGTTTTTGCCTTCATAATCTTTTCTCTCTGACCTCAAAATGTGGCATAGGTAGACTTAGCCATACCCAGTAGCAGTGCATCCTGGAGTGAAGGAGGAGAAAAGGCAAAGGTTTACTCAAGTTCGCATGTGAATGGGATGTCTGCTACCTTGGTTTCCAACATCATTCTTTCTGTGGCTAGAGCTGTGGGTGCTTCTTATTTTTTATCATTCTCCTGTCCCTGTTCCTAACCCCGCCTCAGACAACAAAAATAAATCAGCCACACAATCTCCTCCCATAGGTCCATCTTTTAGGGATCGGTTTCCTTGGTTCCAAGGTTTCTGAAATTACTGGCAAATTCCTGGACATTTGTGCCACTGTGGTAATTCAATCAACTTCCAAGGTGCCAAGCTCCCTTCTGGGTGTAATGGATTTGCTCATCTTTTCCTGCCTTTCTCTCTAAATTTCTTCCATTAAACCTTTAGAAGGTTTAGTTTGAAGTTTGGAATCTGCCTGGACACATCGTTCAATTATGCCCCAGATCCCAAGTCCAATTGACCTAGAATATGCCCAATTGACTAAGGATATGGATTATCTCACTCAGTGGACCTCTCTAATATTCAACTAAGAATTATCTCTCACTGAATGAAACTGATTTTAGATTGTTCTTGTTTATTTTCTTTATTCCCTCTTTTACCCAGTCATCATTTTTATTTCTTCTTTCCTTTCTTTTGATCTTTCTTTCTCTTTCCTTTATTCTCTTCCCTCCTTCCTTTTTCTTTCTTTCTTTCTTTCTTCCTTTCTTTCTTTCTTTCTTTCTTTCTTTCTTTCTTTCTTTCTTCTTTCTTTCTTTCTTCTTTCTTTCTCTCTTCTTTCTTTCTTTCTTTCTTTCTTTCTTTCTTTCTTTCTTTCTTTCTTTCTTTCTTTCTTTCTTTCTTTCTTTCTTTCTTTCTTTCTTTCTTTCTTTCTTTCTTTCTTTCTTTTTTTTCTTTCTCTTTCTTCCTTCCATGTTTTCTCCTTTATTTCTAATTCTTTAACTCAAACTCCTTTGATTCTTCTTTAATTACTTTATCTTTTTTAGTATTATAGATCAAACCTAAGGTCTCATGAATGCAACAACCGAGTTTTACTGATGATTGACATTTCTAGTCCTGCTTTAGGAATATTCTATTTCAACTGTTTTGAGCTAATCACTAAGTGGTTCCTCCTCACATGTCAGCATGGCAGGGTACTCGTTTTTAACTCCTTCTTGAAAATGTCACTAAAATATAGAGATGTCTAAACATTACTAGGGATATAGGGAAACATATCCTTGAAGGACTTAATGGAGCCAACTGAGAAAGGGAGAATGAGGGTCAGTCCTTAAAGGAAGGTGGTTGTACTCTGAATCACTCTCATATTTTCAAGTTTGCTAATGATCTAGCATCATGGACACAACTCTGCATCTCAGTTCCTCTTCTAGAAAGTTCTCTGGCACCAATGACATATTCTGCCCACATTTTTACTTCAGAAAGAATGCCTCACACTGGCACTGGAAAAAGCAAATATATCTTTATGAGTTGTTTATGATTTTTAAAGCAAAGGTAAATTCAAATAGTGAGCAAATGGAAGTCAAATTTTGACTCAGACACTTCACACATATACATGTGACTTTAAACAAATCATTCTATATTTATCCATCAGTAAAATACAAATAAATAAAAAAGTGAGGGTTGGTTGGCAAAAGAATGGAGGTTCAGGAAAACACTCTGGTGGAAGATGTGGTGCTATAATGTTAAATACATGAAACTCAAACATTAACAGAATTATAGATCATAGTGCTTAACATTAAAAATATTTTTGAAAAAACAGCAAGTGATTTATTGAGCTGTATAGATTATTTAAAAGTTACTAACAACAATGGTAATAAAATAGTTTATACACACAAGAATCAACACAGAAAACTTTATCACTTTGTGTCTAACTCTACTTTCAAGAACTTTGCATTTGTTAAATCATTTTGTTTTTTCTTAACCCTAAGGTTTTTTCTGTCCTTTTATTAACCCTAAGAGATTTTTGGTAATTCTTTTAATGAGAGCATTATTATTATTATTATTATTAATTATTACTATTATTCTCATTTACAGAAGAGGAAACAATGTGTGAGTATGTGTGTGTGAAAAAGAGAGAGAGTGTGTATGTGTGTGTGTGTGTGAGATATATATATATATATATATATATAGAGAGAGAGAGAGAGAGAGAGCTGTCAACTTGCCCACTGTCCAAGAAAACATATAAATCTACCTTAGTAACTAGGGGCAGCATACAGGGGAGAACAGATCTGCTCTATGCTTAGTTCCCATCTCCTCACACCTGAGTAACATCAGGTTTTTCCTGGTCATCATTTCTCTCAAGCCTTATATTTCATGCATTCATAATAGGAGCCTAGATGCTAAGAAAGCTAAGAGCCTCATGCTCATAAATTTAGTTTAGAGTCTTGGGCCTGGACTACATTCAGAAGGTAACCCTGTTATGGGATTCTGGCCAAGAAACAAGCATGAGAGAGGCCCTGTTTACTTGCTCAAGAGTAGAGCCTCAAGCACAATTCACACAAGGTTTTATAATACATTTTCTTGGGGAGTGGGTGGTCCTACTGTTAATGCATTCCATTCCATCATTGTTATAGTCCACTACAGGTTTTACAGCCAATTTACTTCTCAGTTACTGTTTTTATGACCAGGTCCAACCTGTTCTGTTCTTGTCATGGTTAATAATCCATGAATACCTGTGCAATTCTTGGGATGATTTACATCAGGGGCCATTTCTCAATTTTTTTTCAACCCTACTGGGCACAGCCTGGTGCCTGCTAGCCTTGTCTTTCAAACACCAGAATAACATTGACACCCTGATTTTAGCTGCCTCATATTTTTGTATGGAAAAGTTCTGCATAAATATTTGCCCAGGGCCATAACCCACCTAGATCAATCCAGCAGGGCTACTCTGCTAAGAAACAGTAAGCTTGGTTCTGAAACCAGAACTGCCTCTGTTTCTGGATCTTTTATCCAGGATGGCCTCAAATAAAATACACAGCAAAGGAAAGATATATTAGATTGCAGATAACGTGAAACATTTGAACAAGAAATATCCCAGGCCATATTCCTTGCTGAAAATGGCCCAGCTCCTCCATTAAGCTCCAAAAGAAAATAATGGCTGCTGATACTTTCCAGGTAGTCTAATCTTGACTGATGACTGAGAGAGTAGGATTGTTTCTCTGAGAGTATGACTGGTCTTGAAGAGTAGAAAGGAGGGTAGACATGAAAAAGACTATGGTCTTTTCTGAGCTCTTGGAAAGCAGCTTCAGCCCTTAGAGCATCCCACATGATAAGAGTATCTTTATTATCCCTGGTGGACTCCGAAAAGCAATCTTGAAACTATGCTAATAAAAAGACTCCTGGTGAGTATCTAATCCAGTGTATCCTAAAGTGGAGATATACCCTTCCCAACAAGTGATATTAGTCTTGAGTGAAATTGGGGAACATTTTCTGTTTGTGTGCTCAATGAAAATAGATTTCTAATGGGAGCAAAGAATGATTTTTTTCTAAAAGGGGAAAGTAGGTCAAGTAATTTAGGGAACCTTTAACCCCAAGTTTCTTAAATTATGTGTTCCCACATGGTGTTGCTTAACTAAATGTGAGGGTTACAAAAGAATTGGCAATAAAAAGTTTCTGACTGTGCAATGACCAAAAATTCATTCAAAATCAACCGCATCATGAATCCAAAGTATTTCTGGCAGCAATCACTTGTATTGCATTTCTTAGGCTAACAGGGGTCATGAGAGAAAAAAGTTTAAAAAAGACTCTGATGTAGTCCACAGCTTTCAGATAGTTTCCAGTGGCCAGAAAGAATACCCATGATTTGCGGTTGAGAGTCTGAGGATGAAGGTGAGTATTGAATATTAAGTGGTCCAACCAACTCTCTACCATTCCTGCATCATGGAATACCCACAAGAGCTCTGGAGAGCAACTTCAGTTGACTTGCCTTATATATGGTCATTTATGGTGTATCCAGAAAGTGATACAGCATAAGTACAGGGAAGTTCCATTTGGGGGAATTCTTGCAGACTTTATTCACTGCTCTTCTTTGCCTGTCTGATCTTCATTTATAATTTTTAGAATACAACTATAATCATGAGGATAGAAAATACTTAAATTCTGTGAGACATTTTCATAAATCATCCATGTTCAGGACCTAGAGAAAAAGTGTTTGTTTCTATACATCTAGTTGGTCAGAAATATGGTGACCCCACAGAGAATGGCACAGATCACAAAGAACAAGAACAATCAGTTTTGTGTGGATGTGGGGAGAAAGGGACACTCATTCACTGCTGGTGGGAATGCTGTTTAGGCTAGTCTTTCTGGTAAACAATATGGATATTACTCAAAAAACTGGAAATCAAACTTAGTATCTAGCTATGTCATTCCTAAGGATATATCCTAAGAACATACACACACACACAAATCACAATACAAAGTACCCTCTGTTCATTGAAGGACTATTTACAATAGCCAGAATCTGGAAGCCTGATAACAGATGAGTGGCTAAAGAAATTGTGATACATCTACAAATGGAATACTATGCAGCCATTAGAAAAAATGAAGTCATGAAATTTACTTGTGCATAGCTGTACATGGAGATTATTATGCTGAGTGAACTGAGTCAGAGGGATAAACAGAATAATCTCACTCATTTATCTCATAGAAGGAAAATAAAAGTGTGTGAGGATGATATCCAGAGATTATAGAGATGATGATTAAGATGACCAGTCCATGGTAGGAAGCTTGTCACAAAGAGTGATAAGTGCAGTTAGAGAAGGGTCTACTATAAAAGTGATAGTTGGAACTGATCACTTTGGACAAGAACTGGGTGCCTAAAGGGAATAAAATGGCATGCATGGTACCCTTTTCAGTAGTGCGACCCAGTGTAAAAAAAGAAAAGAGAGAGAGAAAGAGAGAGATATAAAATATCTGCCCAGAAAGCAGGCATGGGAGGATTCTTGGGAGGCATCAGGGAAGGTGAGAGGGAAATTGGGGCATTGGTGGTGAGAAATGTGCTCTGGTGAAGATTGTGATACATTGCTTGACTGTAACTCAATCACGAACAACTTTATCTGTGGGGGAAAAAAACTTGTATTATGAACAACCTTGTAACCGCAATGTTTAAATTAAAAAAAAATAAAAAGAAATATGGTGACCTAGGATCCCGGTGTCTGAAGTATGAGTAGTCTTACGGGGGACAAGTCTGATGGACTCAATTTAGGAGTCCTATATGCACTGACTCTAGTAATATACACAAATTTGTCTAGTAGGAGGGAGAAAGTTCTTCCAAGGGAGGAAATAACAGAATATCAAGACTCATGCTCTGCATTTAAACTTCTCCTCCCCCCCCTACTTGTTCTCACCAAGTGTGAGCCATCAAGCAACTTCCACTCAACACATACTACTGCCAGAGATTATAGGCTATATCTGAAACTCAGCCAGGTCTCTTTCAAACTTCTCAGATGACTCAGAACTGCTTGTACTACTGAGCAGAACAAGTACTATTGAAGTGATATATCCCAAATTTGTAATGATACTCTTCAGAGGGCCTCCACCTTTGTAAAAGTTTGTCCTTATGGCATATAAAACAAAAAATGCTTTTATTCTAACTTTGGATTAGGTAAGCTTCTGTGTACTGAACTTTTACAGTTTCTTAAGACTCATAGAAGTGTCAAAAAATTCTCATGTCTAAGTCATCTATGTTCCTAGAACTGGGACCAGAGGCTTCTCACCACTACCCCAGATGGGTTCTCTCTGCTACATTGTAAAGGAGAAAATACAATGGGCTTCCTCACTCTTGTTGGAAAGTTTAAGGCAGACAAGGTCTGGTAGAGTTCCTTCATGTACAATCTTGCCGTCCAAATTACATCTAACACTGATGCCTTTCATTTGTTATCTTCCTCCTGTTGCACTTCCTGAGAGGACATGAATATATGTATGTAGTTCAGGAGAGCACATGGCTAGTTATATAAGGAGCTATGATACTGCCTCCTAGTTTGGGCCAATGAGGGAGACTTCTCAAAGGGAAAATCTAATAGCTCTCACTTTACTCCTATCAACACTCTTTTGTTCACTTGCTGTTACAGCTTTCCTCAAAAGCTCTCTTTTCCTCCATGTGGTTTTCCACTAAAACCAAACCAGCTGGGCTTTTTGAAAGTTCCTTTAGAAACAGAGTATAACCGCAAATACCTGACATTCAGGATGCCAGTAAGTGTTTACCCAAATAAAATGGGGTTTGCTGGTTCAATAAAGTAAGATTTATAATAAGAAAATTTGATTATGATGTCACCATAACACCATATTGAAACAAATGAATACAACCCCAATACCTCATGCTATAACTCTGAGTCTTTTATGGAAGTCTTTTAAGGAAGGAGAAATGGATGGGAACTACTGGAAAGGACAACAGAAGCATGTCCAAGGTTCTGTAAATGCCACTGAGCTGCCTCTCTGTTGAATAAAGACAAAATCTGGTTGAAATACAAAGAGAATGGTCACAAAAATGGCAAAATTCCCACCCTGAACATGTGTCATGTGGACCCAACTTAGACTCCATGACCCTGGATTGTGATTGTCCAACCCCAACCCCAGATTCCAGATGTAGAACGAATACAGCTTTCTGCAACAACATCAGGAACCAAACTCCCTCTGGGAAATTCCTAATACTGCTCTGGCTCCAACTTATGTCAGTTTTGATATGACATCTTGGCAACGAAGGAATGGCTGCAACTTGATCTAAGAGCAGGTTATTTTATCTCATCACCTAATGGTAAGATGAAATCAGAAGATGTCATCCTTTGATCTGTGCAAAAACCAAGATTACTAACTACAGATGACTGACTTCGACAACCATGACTGGGCAGAACTTCTCCTGGGACCAGTAAGAAAGACCCTAGCCTAGACTTGAGCCTAGGATTTGTACAACAATCAAGATCTTTAAATTCGGAGATCTAACTTTGATAATGGTGACCGAGTAGAACATCTGAAACCATAATGAAAGATTCTATGCTAGGTTTTGGCCTAGGATCTGAGCAAAAACCTAGACCACTAATTACAGAAGATTGATTACAATAACAATGATGGAACAGAACTTCTAGAACCATAAAGAAAGTCTTTGTCCTAGACTTAGTCCTATGACCTGTGCAAATACCAAGATCTCTAGTTACAGAGGCGTGATATTATCATCTACAACTAAGCGAAAAATTCCCTGGCACCATAAAAAGATCTTGGGGTGTGAAAATGAGCATGCATTTAGTTGTTCCTGTGGCAGTATGTTTCAAGGACAGAGAAACCTTGAATTTCTTGGGCCAAGGAAATTCTCTTTCTTATTTCCCCAATACTTACTGTGCCTATGCAAAAAAGCAACAACAACAACAACAACAACAACAACAACAACAAAAAAACCCCCAAAAACTCAAACAAACAAAAACAAACTAAGGAAGGTACAAAACCTTGCCACACCATCACTCATTCCTTTTATTCTTTTTTGTTGTTCTTTAATTCTTTCTTCTTTTCTCTTTTCTTTCTTGTCCACTCTTGTGGTTATTCTTTGGTGATTTTTTTGTTGCTGTTTTTTCCTAATTTTTGTTGTTGGCTTTTTTGTTGTGTTTTTCTTCTTTTTTCCCTTTCTTCTTATAAATTGATATTTAGAACCTCTAGACGAACTCCTTCTAGTTTATTTTTTTTCACCTTCCAACAGAACAGCACAACTTGAATTACCCTGTTCTGCCTCATGAATTGAGAGGAGAAAAATGGATGGTACCAAGACCAAACAGTCATATAAACATTGAGTGGAAATGAAAGATGATCAGATTTAAACACCAAATCCAAAATCAATGACAACAGAATTGATACCCTTTCTACAACAAGCTATACACAGAGGGGAGATGCTACATTAGCAGTGCAGGGAGAGGGGGACAAATGAGGGAGATATGGGACACGTGCTGGGAACAGGGATGGAGGGAGGACAGCCCTGGTGGTGGGAATGTCCCTGATTCATTATCATTATGTAAGTTTAATACTACCGTGAAAGCTTCGTAATTCACTTTGGTCACAGTAAAAATTATTAAAAAAAAAAAAAGAAGTTTGGAAGTTACCACCTGTGCTTTTAATAAATCTGACAAGGGGAGTTTTTGGTTAACAGTTTTACCTTAACAAAAGATGACTTCCTATTTACATGTCAAAGACTCACTTAAATGGAAGAGTTTTTATACAGGTCCTTTGCTTTTGCTCCTTCTGCTCTTGGGATGGTCTTTGTTTCCCAATAAATATGTGGTCTCAGCCCAAAAAATGGCAGAAGGTTAAAGGATTACTTTGTTTTTATGAACCTGTTCACAGATGCTTTGTGTTAATATTGAAATATATCAATATTTGAATAATATAAAATATCAATATTTGAATAATATAAAATATCATCAATCTTTTTGTTTTAAGCTCAAATGAATATCTGTGATTGGCTCTAAATTTAACCCATTTGGAGAAAATGGCCTTCCCACGTCTGCCCCTGACTTCACACTGGTCTTACTCTCATGAATGACAGTACCATATTTATTGAACATATTTTCTTTTTTTTTTTTTTTTTTGGTTTTTGGGCCACACCCGGTGACGCTCAGGGGTTATTCCTGGCTATTCGCTCAGAAGTCGCTCCTGGCAGGCACGGGGGACCATATGGGGAACCGGGGGATCGAACCGCGGTCCGTCCTAGATTAGTGCAGGCACCTTATCTCCAGCGCCACCGCCCGGCCCCCTGAACATATTTTCTAATCTCATCAAGCCATTACAAGTTAAATGTTGAAAACTGTAATCATTTCTAGGTTTGAAACAAGTTTTCCCACTGTTAAAATAACAGCAGTGGTATTTTGATAGTATCATTCTCTTAGG
>PVKC010004480.1:0-10350 GCA_004027635.1 Crocidura indochinensis | reverse complement strand
GTTAAATGTTGAAAACTGTAATCATTTCTAGGTTTGAAACAAGTTTTCCCACTGTTAAAATAACAGCAGTGGTATTTTGATAGTATCATTCTCTTAGGTAAGATCATGTGAAGGGCTCACTTAGGGGCAATGAATAAATCTGTATAATGGTCCTAAAGAAAGCAACTATGTCCTTTCCCATTTCTGTCTCCCTTCACCACTTCCTCCGTTTCAGCTGAGCGTCTGATTTGGTTGCTAGGTCAGCAGAAGGTGAATTGTTTCCTGCGTGGGTGAGGAAGAGTGGCTGCAAAATTTGTTTCTTGTCTCAATTCAGCAAATGTTGCCCCAGCTGTCCGGAGTATGCGGCATATTGGAGAAGATGATTCAGTCAGGAGCTCAAGGTGAGTTACATTGTCAAGGACTGTGTCAAATGACTGAGGCTGTTCAGGAGTTCCTTCCCCATCCTACTTATCCCTCAAAGTGAATCTATTCCATTGGTAGACATTAGAGTTTCCAAGTATAATCACCGAGTACTAGGTTGAAAGGGTTCTTCAGAATAGCTCCTACTTTTTTTCATTAGATATAAGGGCTCTCATATCCAGAAAATGAAATGGGGAGAGACCATGATGATGATCCTAATCTAGCCCAATAATGCTGATGACTATTTGAATCATCAATGCAAAACAAAAAAAATGGTTTTTATGGTGAAGAAGGGGAAAAATATTCAACCCTGATAGTTTTGACTTTTAGAAAAATACATGCCATAGAAAAAATTGAATATGTTCACTAACAATGCAGCAATTTGATTCCAGTCTCAAAGGAATAGGCCAGGGCTGCAGACAGTGCTAGATGGCTCCTCCACTCCTGGGTGGAAGAGATTTACTTTCATTTTAAATCATCTTGAATCATATATAATCAATTCATTCAATGAGAATATATTAACTACTTACTATAAAGGCAGTGGGTGAATGTTATACTAGAAGTAGAGCCTTCCAGACATGCAATTTCTTTATAATATGAGAAATCAAAAATTTTTATTATAATAAGGCAATTTTATTTCCAAGACAATCAGAAACTTCCATACATTACTGTTTCTACTGTCTTATTTGGTAAGAGCCAATAGCCATCAAAGTCACATAAAATGATTATAAATGGACATTTATTTTCAGACATTAAATGATGGAAAGGCGTAGTAAGTATCAGTTGTATTGCATTTTATGTGTTCAAAGTGCTTTACTGGCATATTTTATGGCTTGTTCTACATAATAGCTGTATGTGAGATAACCTGGCACAGCTTCTATTACAACAATAGGAAATGGCAGCCATCATCATATATATCAATATCCTCCTTGAACACCAGAGCTACGGGGTCTAGACACCCAGTCTTTTTATAATGGTTCATATTCTCAACTCAAATTTAAACTGAGCCTGTTATATTCATGTGCAACTGACAAGATGAGCCATGGCAGACTTGACCTCAGCCATTTAGCATTTATCAGGATCAATAGTTTTGACCACCATATTTGAGTACTGTTTCTTCCTTCCTCTCACTTACCCTTCAAGGTCAAGGAAGCAATTACTCTTATATCCATACTTCTTTCTTTCCATATCCATGATTCTTGGGTGACTCTTGTTGACTCTTGCCTCTTACTACTTAATTTTTTGTTCTGCTTTCTTTACTGACACTGACTGATGAGTCAAAACAAACTCATCATGGACCAGTTCTTGAAAAGAGTAATAAATTCTGCTTTCCAAACTTACTGTCTTCTGATATGAAATCGGAGCTTTGAGGGGCAGGAGAAAAGGACTTTTGAAAATTTTTTCTCTTTATTTTCCTTTAGTGAGTTTTCCCGAGCATTTTACATCACAGAGAAGTGTTGGTTACGATGAATCGTAGCCTATCTGTGAGAAGTCTACACTATTGTAAAATACAGAAGTTCAGGGGCCCGGGAGATAGCATGGAGGTAAAGCGTTTGCCTTTCATGCAAAAGGTCATCGGTTCGAATCCTGGTGCCCCATATGGTCCCCCGTGCCTGCCAGGAGCAATTTCTGAGCATGGAGCCAGGAGTAACCCCTGAGCACTGCCGGGTGTGACCCAAAAAAACCAAAAAAAAAAAAACAGAAGTTCAACTAGTAATGACTACACATGTAGTTGATGATTAAATACTGGGAGATTTGAAGCAGAAGACATGGATGCCAGCCATATGTCTGGGCCTTTAAGAGTCCTTCCCAGAAGATTCAAGTTAGATTGGAAAGATGATCTTTCCTTTTGGAGAGACTTTATATTTCAGAAATCAGGATGGGCAGACAGAGTGATCTAAGGCTAGGAGAGTTAAGAGTATCTTTATTTTGGATATAAATAAAAGGGAATAAGTAGTTTTCTTTTTATGTTGTCACAACCCAGGTATATGTCACACTCAGGGTTAAAAGGCAACTATGATTCACAGCCCCTGAGGAATGTCTCTTGACATGTGATGGACAGTTAGACAAGGTTTAGACTCAATAAAATACTTTTGCACATCAAACCTACAAAGAATGCTGATCTGATTATCCATATTGCCACGGAATCTACATCCTGTGTCAAGAAGGGGTCAAGAAGGGTGTCAAGAAACTAGGAACAATACTTTGCTTATGTAGATGCTTGGGGGTTTAAGTAACCATCATCCCTCTAAAGTTAACTGCTCTATTTGACTTAGAGAATTCATAAGACCTGCATTATTCATTCAACAAGCATGTGGAAAAGACGCAATCATATCATTAATATGCAAAGATAAAGTTATACCAAGTATTTGGTTGTACCTGCTATGGGTTGACTGTGTTTACTTGTGTCTATCTCTAGATATTCTCCTTATAAACTACGGATGTTTTGGGGTGCTCATCCTTTAGCCCAAACACCCTCTGCTAACTATCCCAAAGTAATGGTTCTGGGATCTAATCTGAGTCAAATCATTAAAGCAATGCTTATACTCATAATTGATACTTGTACAATAAAAACATTCAAAGAGCCCCATCAGTTTGAGGCACAGTGACCCATATTCTCTAAGTCTATTCTGAGCATATGGTCAATTGAGTTGTGTTGTCTAGCAGCAACCTAAAGAGTAAGGCCTTTCTTATTGGACAGCCATTGTCCTGAGATAGCCTAGCAAGACTCATCAGCAAGCTTTTACCAGAGCACTTCTATCTTTACTTTTGACAAGGGCTTCCTACTATGTGTACTCCAGGAACTTGTATCTGTCTTGCTAATTGTGATAGATGCACATCCCTGATGCTTCAACAATAACAGTCCTTAGGCAAGGAGTAATATGGAGTCTAAATCAACCTACCCATTGACATATCAGTAGAACTTTGACTGTGTCTCAGCCATATGACTGCACTGACCCATATAGCAGGTGCTCTGGAATGAATGACTTTTACAATGAATGACTGATTCATGACATGGAGACATGGAGCTTTCTCATCTATCAACCCCCTCCCCAGCTACATACCACCCAAATGTGTATGTTCAAGATCTACCCTCCAACACCTCCGAAGGGATTCATAATTTAATATAAGTTAGAGAGTTAATGAAGGCAAGATAAGGTTTTATGGTGGCCTTAATAAAATATACTTATATCCTTATAATATTAAGAGCTTAGAGTATAAGCCAAGCATACACTCAAACAGGGAGGCCCCAGATAGAAGAAAAATCTTGACAAGACAAGGAGAGAAAAAAATCAACCTGCTCACGCTGTAAGTTCAGACTTCCAGGTTCAGAACTGTGTAAAAAATAAATGTTTTGCTATCACGCATATGTGCTATTCTATGACAGCCCTGGCAATCCAAAGAAAGCTTTATGTCAGAACATAAGGAAATAGTAAACATGGGGGCCATGTGGATTGCCTTGTACACAGTTGACCCTGGTTTGATCCCTGGCACCATATATGGTTCCTGAGTACTGCCAACAGTAATCCCCTGAGCAGTGTCAGGAGTAAATTCTAGCACTTCCAAGTATGCCCCATAAACTCCCTGGCCACACTAACTATTAATCATGCCAATTTCTGTGAAATATTTGTAATTCACTTTAACCACAATAAAAATCTAAAAATTTTTCACACACTAATATGAAATAATCATGCCATATCTAGTACAGTGTTGGTTCAGAACATATACCATAAGTGCTTGACTTCCCAAAGTGGGGAGTGTTGTGGTCCATCACTTTTTGTCTCAAAAACTAAAATGAGTTTTAAGAGATTTATCTGCATTTGATTGGATGTAGATATACTTTTCCATTTTAAAAGAAGATGCTTTGGGTAACAGAATGAATATATGTAGTCTATTTAAAATGAATCCTGAGATGCCTTATTTCCAACCACTGATCTTTGTTCCCTGTTTCCTTATCTCAACATGTTTTGCAGTAATAGAATGCCTTAAAGTTTATTCCTAATAACACAAGGGTTTGAGGTGTGTATGTGTGTGTGTGTGGGTGAGGGAATCTAAGTGATAGTGAGCTCAGATAGAGATAACTAGGGGGAATTTACCAAAGCAATCTTGCCCCAGTAGTCTTAGAAGGGGTGGGGGCAAAACAATCGAGACCTCAACTGGTTAATTATGTCATGCCTGAACTACACCAGCTCCAAAGCAGAAATAAAGAGAAGTAAATCTGTAATGAACAGCAAAGAGGCAGTCTGGGGGTCCAGATGACAGAATGGGGTATGTGATTTATGGGGATAGTCAGAGAGGGGGCCAGTCTTAATAACAAATAGCTTATTTATAGTGTAATCTTATTTTATTCACAATGTTCAATTATTTATAGTATAATCTTATTGATGCTGCATATGTATATATACACACATTTACTTTAAATGTGCATACTTGTTTTTCTTTTACAATGTCATATTTATGTCATTATACAGTTATATCTTATATATATGCACATATATAAGGATAAAAGAATATATCCATAGGCTACATTGCAAGGATGGTGAAGATAATGTAATTTTTATTCAACTGTAGTTTTCACAGTATTCATTATGTATGTGATTACATACATACATTTTTAAAGAAAAATACTCCTGTATTTACATAGCTGCATTCTTACAGCTAAAAAACTTTCTGGTAGAGGAAAAACACCAAAATTATTTCCTTGATGTGTGACAATTTCTTTTACTTTGTGATTTGAGTTTTTATGTGTGAATTAATAAGCTAAGGAAAACAAATGGGAATAATGATGCTGGGGTTTCATGTCACCATTACCCTGACTCTAAGTCAGAGCCTCATGCTTATGGGGCTAACTAATAATGCCTGTTTGCTTTGTCACTACTTTTATATTAAAAATAATTTTTATTGTGACCAACATGAATTACAAATTTTTCACAATAATATTTGTGGTACATAGTGGCATTGAAACAGGCTATTTTAAATCATCACCAGTGTTGTCCTCCCTCCACCCCAGTTCCCAGCATCTTCTTTCTTTGCCCCCAAACTGCCAGGATAATTGATCCCTTCAGTACATAGCTTGTTGAAGATTCACTATCGATTCTGTTATCATTGACTTTGGGTTTGGTGTTCAAGTCTGATCCTTTTTCATTTCTATTCAATATTCATACTTCTGTTTGGTTCTAGTATCATCCATTTTTACCCCCTCAATTTATGAGGCAGAACAAGATGATTCAAATTATGCAGTTCTTTTTGAAAAAGAAAAAAGATAACAAACAAACAAAAAGTTAAGGGAATCTATTAGAGGTTATAAATATCAATTTAAAAAGAAGAAAGGTGGAAAAAAGAAGAAAAACATAAAAAAAACCAAAATACAAAAACCAAATAATTAGCTTAGATATAGATTAGGGGAGAGAGAAAGGGAGAACAAAATATGAGAGAGAAGAGAAAAAAAATAAGTAAATACAGTATAAATAAGTTAAAAAATGTGACTGGTGCATCAGATTTAATATCTTAACCTTGTAAAAATAAATTTCAACATATGCACACTTGATACTATGCCAAATGTTAATCATTATTATCTCTGAGTAGTGACATATGAGTGATTTAAAATTTCTTTCTTATATTTTCTAAATCTCCTAAAATAAACATATGCCATCTTATAAACAGAAAACTTTTTAAAAATATAATAATCTTCTTAACCATATTTTCAGTTTAACAAAGGCCTTTTTGTGATTAAATACATCATGCATTACATCATGACTCTCATAGAGTTAAGGCCCAATATGATATTTTAAATGTCCTGAATAATCTAATAAAGCATATCTGATTAACAAGTGTATTTCTTAGGGTGCTTTTCCTTTTGAAAATAATATGTACTTTAAAAATTCATGGGCCCGGAGAGATAGCACAGCGGTGTTTGCCTTGCAAGCAGCCGGTCCACGACCAAAGGTGGTTGGTTCGAATCCCGGTGTCCCATATGGTCCCCGTGCCTGCCAGGAGCTATTTTGAGCAGACAGCTAGGAGTAACCCCTGAGCACCGCTGGGTGTGGCCCAAAAACCAAAAAAAAAATCATCATACTCTAAAGCATGCATTTTATATAAGCACGTGAAAAGTATTGCTGCCTATTCTATTTGTAGCAGAGCAACTCAGCACCTGAAAGGGTTACTTTCTGGCGCTTTGGCCACCTGTTCAGCATCTACCACATGGCCTTCATTTCAAAGGCCTCCAAGGCTCTCCAACCCAGGAAAGGGATTTCTGCTTTGCAGTGGATATATACACAAAGGCAGAGCCAATGCAAATATGAAATTCCCGGTCCAGAAATAAACATTTCTTAAGCAACTCAGACAATGAAATGGATGATAGACTTTTCTCCCAGAACTTTTGGGTAATTACATTTTTATTGACTTTTCAGAGGAAATGAAAAAGGCAAATGTATACTCATCAACTAAAACAAATAGAAATAATAAAACTAGCTGGGGGAGGGCAGGGGAGTCTCGAGAAAATGTGTATATAAGGTAAAATAACTAATATGGCAAGCCACTATAGCACAGTGAATTTATATAATTACATACACATGTGACTTGGGTCATGGAAAGAATTGGGTTGTGATGCTGAGCACTGTAAGGAGGATCAAAATCTATCCAGGAAATTTTTGGGTATTTTACTTTCTAAACTGCAAAAGCAGCTATCAGTAGATGAAAAACTGTAGGATAGAGGTGTGTGTTTGTGTGTGTGTGTGTGTGTGTTAACAAGGCCTTTACTATGTTGCTTCATTACAGCCTGTAGTCAAGAATATTGATATGTTTCTAATTATGTATATGTAATTATATGTAATATAACATTCTTCACATGGTCAGTTGATGTAGGCCATTGTGGAATCAAATGATTAGTGATGTACTATTTCATTATCAATGGTGTATTTATTAATAAGATTAATCAGTGATTCAAATGCTAATCGCAATTATGAATAGAGGTTAGGGAAAAAAAGCTAGGTGCCCTGATCTTTTTATACCTGTGTACACTTTAAATAATCAGATAATGTCCTTTTTTTTGTTTTCTTTTGTTTTAGGAACACACCTGGATGTGCTGAGGATTTACTCTTGGCTATACATTCAAGGATCATTCCTGGTAGGATTGGGGAACCATATAGGGATGCCAGGGATTCATGTAAGTTTAACAGTTACCCATTCTACTATTTCTCCAGCTCCAAATAATGTTTATTTTCTTTAAATTACTTTATTTTGGGGGCCAAAGAGTTAGCATGGAGGCTGAGCATTTGCCTTTCATGCATAAGGATGGTGGTTCAAATCCCGACATCCCATATGGTCCCCTGAGCCTGCCAAGAGTAATTTTTTTAGCGTAGAGCCAGGAGTAACTCCTGAGCACAGCCGGGTGTGACCCAACCCCACCCCTCCCAAATTACTTTATTTTGGGGCCGGACCGATAGCACAGTGGCAGGACTTTTGCCTTGAACACAGATTACTGAGTTCAATCCCCAGCATCGCATATGGTCCCCTGAGCCTGCCAGGAGCGATCTCTGAGTGCAGAGCCAGGAATAACCCCTGAGCATCACTGGATGTGGCCCAAAAGCAAACAAACAAAAAAAAAACCTCACAAAAAATAACTTATTTTTCAGGAATTAGTGCAGCAGGTAAGGCACTTGCCTTGCAGGCAATTGACTTGGGTTTGATCTGTGGCACCCAGTATAGTCCCTGAACCCATCTGAAGTCATCTCTGAGTGCAGAACCAGGAATAAGGTCAAATAAACCAAAAATTAATTATTTTTGTTTTGTTTTTGGGTCACACCCGGCAGAGCTCAAGGGTTACTCCTGGCTCCATGCTCAGAAATTGCTCCTGGTAGGCACAGGGGACCATATGGGGCACCGGGATTCGAACCAATGACCTTTTGCATGAAAGGCAAACGCCTTACCTCCATGCTATCTCCCAAGCCCCCAAAATTAATTTTCTTTAATATTTTATTAAAGCACCATGATTATTCATAGTTGAGTAGTTCCCAGAGTTTTAGTTCCATTATGGTATCAACTTCCCTTCACCAGAGTTCCCTCTATTTTTTTTCTGCCTCTTTCTGAACTTCCTTTTTTTTTGTTTCGTTTGTTTTTATATTTTATTTAAAAACCTTGATTACATACGTGATTGTGTTTGGGTTTCAGTCATGTATAGAACACCACCCATCACCAGTGCAACGTTCCCATCACCATTGTCCAAAATCTCCCTCCTCCCCACCCACCCCCTGCCTGTACTCTAGACAGGCTCTCCATTTCCCTCATACGTTCTCATTTTTAGGACAGTAGTTATTTCTCTGACTAAACTCATCACTCTGTGGTGAGCTTCCTGAGGTGAGCTGGAACTTCCAGCTCTTTTCTCTTTTGTGTCTGAAAATTATTATTATTGCGGGAATGTCTTTCATTTTTCTTAAAACCCATAGATGAGTGATACCATTCTCCATTTTTTTCTCTCTCTCTGACTTATTTCACTCAGCATGATAGATTCCATGTACATTCATGTGTAGGAAAATTTCATGACTTCATCTCTCCTGACAGCTGCATAATATTCCATTGTGTATATGTACCACAGTTTCTTTAGCCATTCGCCTGTTGAAGGGCATCTTGATTGTTTCCGTAGTCTTGCTACGGTAAATAGTGCTGCAATGAAGACAGGTGTAAGGAAGGGGTTTTTGTATTGTATTTTTGTGTTCCTTGGGTATATTCCTAGGAGTGCTATAGCTGGATTGTATAGGAGCTTGATTTCCAGTTTCTGGAGGAATCTCCATATCACTTTCCATAAAGGTTGGACTACACGGCATTCCTACCAACAGTGGATAAGAGTTCCTTTCTCTCCACATCCCCGACAACACTGCTTGTTCTCATTCTTTGTGATGTGTGCCATTCTCTGTGGTGTGAGGTGGTACCTCAGAGTTCCCTCTTATCCAACTAGTCTGTCACATTGACAGGCACATTTTAAAATTTGGTTATTGTAATTTGCTTGGTTTTAGTGTTGACTCTGTGGTTTGGATATATATTGATGGTATAGAGATATGCCACCATATATGTCATCATATATATATACCATATATACGATATATATCATCATATATACCATCATATGTATCATATGAAATTTATATATTTATATATAAATATCTATGTATATGTAATATAAATATATTATATATTTATATAATATATAAACATCTATATCATATATACCATCATATATATCATATATGTATATATAAATATTTATATGTAATATAATATATTATGTATATTTATATAATATATAAACCATGCTTCTATACAATATGCTAATGGTCTTGATTTCTCCCACTATTTACTTCCTTTTTACCACTTCTCTCCTTAATTTCTTTTCTTCTCTGTCCTCCTTCCTATATTGTGGGATCAAGAGTGATCTAGACATGCCTCCCCTGTTATTTTATCTATCATAGAGAAATAAGATAATCTTGTTTTTTATTTAATTTTAATATTTTTAAATTAAAGGGCTATTATTTACAACGTTATTCATAGTTAAGTTTTAGGCATACAATGTTCCAGTACTAATCCTACTACCAGTGTCAACCTTCCTCCACCAATATTTCTAGATTATTTCCCATATCTCATTTTCCTAGCCTGCTTTTTTTGACAGGCACATTTTTTAACATTTTTTTTATTTTGATCACAGTGGCATACAAATCATTCACATTAGTATTTAGGTACATATTAACATTGAATCAGGGGAATATCCACCACCAGGTTTGCCCTCCCACCATCCCCATTCCCTTTCTGCATCCCATATCCTCCACCATCACCCCCAGGCTGCTAGAGTAGGTGGTCCCCTCTTTGACTAGCTTACTATAGGTGATCATACATCTGTTTGGTCCTCGTACCCTCCCTTGATTCTCCCTCCATTTGAGAGGCTGAGCTAGATAACTGTGG
>PVKC010004479.1:0-35605 GCA_004027635.1 Crocidura indochinensis | reverse complement strand
GAATGTTGCACTGGTAAAGGGGGGGGGTAATTTTGTTTATGACTGAAACCCAACTACAAATACACTTTAATCATGGTGTTAAATAAAGATTTATAGGGGCCGGCGAGGTGGTGCTAGAGGTAAGTTTTCTGCCTTGCAAGCACTAGCCAAGGAAAGATCGCGACTGTGATTCAATCCCCTGGCATCCCATATGATCCCCAAGCCAGGGGCAATTTCTGAGCGCTTAGCCAGGAGCAACCCTTGAGCATCAAATGCATGGAATACTGAAAGCCATAAGACCTAAAAGGAAATTACATAAAAATGAGCATCCCTAAGATTTACCATAAACTTGTCACAAGAAATCCTCAAGGCCCAAAGGCATTGTTGGGATATTGTGACAAAACTAAATGAAGTTAAAGCATTTCCAAGTGTACTTCACCCAGCCAGATTTGCATTCAGGTCTGAAGAAAGGATGCACAGCTTACTTAGATGCACAATTGCTTAGAAATGTTATAGACTCAAAACCACCCTTAAATGATGAACTGAAAGATCAACTTTGAAATAAAACAGACCACAAGACGCATCAAACTCTTTCTAAAAGATGACACTAAATACTATGACAATGCAATAAATACACCAGTTAAGAGACACAAAGTACAAAATGGATCAAAAAAGCTGAATCCAACATTTTGCTGCCTACAAGAAGCACATCTGAATAGTCAGAATAAACACAGACTCAAACTCAAATGTTGGAGGAAATTCATTTAAGCAAATAACCCCCTTAATAAATCTGCAGTGGCTATACTAATTTCAGATGACACAGACTTTAGACTCAAAAATTTGAAAAAGACAGAAATGGACATTTCTTAATAATCAAGGGATGTGTACAACAAAAAGAAATCACACTCCTAAACATATATCCACCCAGTGAGGAACCATAAAAAATATTTTTTAATTTTTATTTTGATCATATTGGCTTACATATCTTTCACAGTAGAATTTTAGATACACATTAACATTGTATCAGGGGAATACCCATCACCAAATTTGTCCTCCCCCAATTTTTGTTCCCTTTCTGCAGCACATATCGCCCACCATCACCCCCCCTGGCTGCTAGAGTATGTGGTCCCCTCTTTGTCTAGCTTACTATTAGTGATCAGATATCTTTTTGGTCCTGGTACCCTCGCTTGTTTCCCCCTATATCTGAGAAGAGGAGCAAGATAGTTCAAGTTTTGTGGTTTTGATTGAAGGAAAGAAAAGCAATAGAATGGGGTAAAAAAAATCTAATAAGCTTAAAATGGGCAGAGTTCTAGAGGCTTTCAACCTCATTTTGAGAGAGGACATGAAAAAGGTAATTGAAACACCACAACAATACAGAAAGAAATATCAAATTAAATATCCAGTGAGCACTACAGCAATAAAGACAAGCACCACACAGAAGTCTCGGTCCTGAAATCAAACCATGCCAGAGTGCAAAAAGAAAGAGGAAGATAAAATAAAATAAAATTGGAGACATCAACTTCAATATCTATACCAAAATAGAGTAGTCAAAATATCAATCAATCAGTAAATATATATGTGGATAAAATGATTATTTTGTGCCTTTTTTTTCTATTTTCCCCCTGCATAGGCACAGTAACTATTGATGATATTATAGAGGGATTTCCCTTGGCCTAGGAGATACATGGTTTCTCCACCCCTGAAGTACTGTCATGGGATTAACTATAGACTCCTTGCATGATCATTTACTCTCCCCTCGGTGCTTTTGTGGTGTATGGATGACTTCTGCTTCATCATGTATGGTAAAATCAGACCTCAGTATCTAGAGATCTTGGTGTCCGTACAGCTCAAGGAATGGAGCTTATGATGAAGTCTTTCTTTTTTTTGTTTTTGTATTTGTTTTTGTTTTTGTTTTTGGGTCACATCCAGCAATGCTCAGGGGTTACTCCTGGCTCAGATGCTCAGAAATCACTCCTGGCAAACACAGGGGACTATATGGGATGCTGGTATTTGAACCAGTGACCTTCTGCATTAAAGGCAAATGCCTTAACTCCATGCTATTTCTCCAGCCCATGATGAAGTCTTTCTTTGTGGTTCTAGCAGTTCTGATTCTTTGGTGTCGTTGTGTGTGTGTGTGTGTGTGTGTGTGTGTGTGTGTGTGTGTGTGATTTTCTCAGTCAGACCTCTGGAATTGGAGATCTTGTTTGTTGAACAGATCATAGACCATAGGCTAGAGCTTGTTGTTGTTGTTGTTGTTGTTGGACCATAAAAATATTTAAAGCAACTGCTGACAAACTTGAAGAAAGATATCAATAACAACACAATAATAGTGGGGACATCAAAACTGCCTTGTCACCATTTGATAGTGGTGTTTCAGCCAGTGTTTCAACCAGGCTGAAACGCAACAATAATATACTATCACTGAATGAAGTAATAGGAGGAATTGACCTAGTAGATATACATAAGGCTCACCAATCAATCAAGATCAATGAAAGCAAAAGTTTTTTCTTTGAAAAAATAAACAAGATAGATAAACCACTAGCAAAACTGACCCCCCAAAAAGGAGAGAAAGTTAATAAATCGAATCAGAAATGAAATGGGCAGATTACAGATAGTACAGAAATTCAAAGGGCAATCAGAGACTACTTTGAGATACTCTATGCCACAAAATATGAGAACCTAGAATAAATGGACAGATTCTTGGATCCAAGGTTTAACCAATATGATCTAGCATATCTGAACAGACCCATAACTATTGAGGAAATTAAAATGGTAATCAAAATCTTCCTAAAACAAAAACCCAGGCCCAATCTGATATACTAAAGAATTCTTTCAAATCTTCTAAGAGGATCGACTGCCTATACTTTTCACTCTTCCAGGAAATTGAGGAAACAGAAACACTCCAAAATAGTTTTTATGAAGCTAACATCACCCTGATACCAAAAGCAAACAGAAGCCACAAATAAAGAGAATTGAAGACCAATATCCTTGATGAACACAGATGCAAAGATCCTCAACAAAATCCTAGAAAATAGTATTCAACTTCTCAACAAGAAAGTTGTACATCATGACCAAGTGGAATTCATCTCAGAGATGCAAGGATGGTTCAGCATATGCAAGTCAATCAACACAATACACCACATTAAGAAAAGCTATATTAAAAATCACACAATCATATCAATAGATGAAGAAAAAGCAGTTGATAAAGTTCAACACATATTCATGATCAAAACTCTCAACAAGATGGGAATGGAAGGAACTTTTCTCAATATAGTCAAGGTCATTTACCACAAGCCATGGCAAGCATTATATTAAATGGGGGGAAACTAAAAGCCTTCCCTCTAAAATGTGGCACAGGCAAGGATGTCCATCACACTACTCCTATTTAAAATAGTATTGGAAATACTTGTCAAAGCAAAAAGGTAAGAAATAGATATCAAGGATATCCAGATAGGAAAGGAAGAAGTTAAGCTCTCACGATTTGCAGATGACATGATAATATACTTAGAAAATTCTAAACACTCTATCATAAAGTCCCTATAAACAATATATTCATTCATATAGCAAAGCAAAGTGGCAGCCTACAAAATTCACACACAAAAATCAATGGCATTTTTAAACACAAATAATTATAGAGAAGAAATAGACATTCAAAAACAATTTCATTCACAAGAGTACCACAGAAATTTATATGCATTGGAGTCAACTTACCTAAAGAAGTAAAGGACCCATACAAAAAAAAAAAAAACCCTATAAAATGTTGCTTCAAGAAATAAGAGGACACAAGGAAATGGAGACATATACATTGTTCATGGATTGGGAAGATTAGCAACATTAAAATTACAATATTTGGGAGCCGGGAGGTGGCGCAGGAGGTAAGGTGCCTGCTGCCTTGCCTAGGACGGACCACGGTTCGATCCCCCGGTTCCCATATGGTCCCCCGTGCCTGCCAGGAGCGACTTCTGAGTGCATAGCCAGGAGTAACCCCTGAGCGTCACTGGGTGTGGCCCAAAAACCAAAAAAAAAAAAATTACAATATTCACAAAAGCATTATATAGATTTAAATTATATAGATTTAAATCAATTTAAGAATTCCTGTGACATTCTTCAAAGAAGTGGATTAAAATCTCCTAAAATTCATATGAAACAATAAATGTTCAAGAATAGCTAAAGCAGTTCTTAGGGGAAAAAAGGTGAGAGGCATAAATTTGCCCCATTTTAAATTGCATTACAAAGAAACAATTATTAAAGCAGCATGGTAATGGAATAAAGATAGACCCTCAGATCAATAAAATAGACTTGAGTGTTCAGAAAATGAACCCCAGACATACAATCAATTAATCTTTTATAAAAGGGTAATAAACCCAAAATAGAGAAAGGAAAGCCTTTTAAAGAAGTGGTACTGGGACAACTGGTCAGCCACATGCAATAAAGCTAAGTCAGACCTCTATTTAATGCCATGTACAAAGGTGAAATCAAAATAAATTAAAGATCTTAATATCAAACCTGAAACTATAAGGTATATAGAAGAAAACTTAGGCAAAACACTACACGACATCAAGACTAAAGGCATCTTCAAGGAGGAACACCACAGTCCAAAACAGTGGAAGCAGAGATAAGCAAATGTGATTACATTAAACTGAGAAGCTTCTGCATCTCAGAGGAAACAGAGACCAATTGTTTGTTTGGGCACTCCAGACAAACAAAAAAATAAATAAATAAACATTGAGCCAGAGCAATAGTAAAGCAGATTGGGTGCTTGCCTTGCCTTTGGCTGATCTGGCTCTATGAACCTCTGAACCTTGCCTGGAGTAATCCCTGAGTACAGAGCCAGGAATAAGTATGGCTTAAACAAACATACAAAAAAAGAAATTTTAGGGTCCAGAGCAGTGGCGCAGTGGTAAGGAACCTGCCTTGCACGCTCTAACGTAGGACAGACACTGGCTCGATCTCCTGGCGTCCCATATGATCCCCAAGTCAGGAGAGATTTTTGAGAGCATAGCCAGAAGTAACCCTTGAGTGTCACGGACTGTGGCCCAAAAACCAAAAAATTTTTTTTAATTTTTATCTGTTAATAATGTCAAAACATAACCATTAAACGCACACACACATTCATACACATTGATTTCTGCTTTCTACAGTCCCAAATATATAACTCTGAAAACCCTTATAAATAGAGTGCTATGAGAATTTTTGTCTAAAATTTTATCTTGGACCCCAGTTTTTGTTTCAGAGCTCCTAAAACCCCTGTAATTTTCTTCCTGATAAGAAAGAACATGAGGAGCTGGGCCAGAGAGATAGCGTGGAGGTAAGGCGTTTGCCTTTCGTGCAGAAGGTCATCGGTTTGAATCCCGGTGTCCCATATGATTCCCCGTGCTTTCCAGGAGCAACTTCTGAGCACGGAGCCAGGAATAACCCCTGAGCACTGCCGGGTGTGACCCAAAAATCAAAAAAAAAAAAAAAAAAAAGAACATGAGGAGCATCTTTTGTTCAGATATTTAACCTTTTATCCTAGTTGCATACACATAGCCCCTAAATCACTTGGAAATAGCTGTTTGATAGCAATATATTTTTTTCTAATGAAGTAAATAAGTATGATGATAAACAAACCATGCTCATTCCATATTTAGTTGTCATAATAATAGAAAGGATTTTAGCCATTATTGTCCATTTATTCTGCATTATTATCATTATTATTATTGTACATTTATTCTGTTGGGCAAAAAATAAATTGTAAATTTATTCTGTTGGGCAAAAGCACTTTTGAGGTATTAGAGATAAAGTTATTTGAGGGTTATTACCCCCACATTTAACCCTTTCTTATATCAGTTCTTGGCTTTTCACAAGATCATTATCCCTACTCAAACCAGCTGCCTTAACAGCTATAACTCTTATTTAATATTCTCTATAGTGACAATTTCACCCATTATTTTTTTTCTTTTCAACAGGAAATCCTGTCAGAAGAGCCGCTCTGTTTAGAGTTCAAGTTAGAACCAAGTTACAAGGATTGTTGAACTTGTTCCCTCGGCCCCCATATGCACAATACCTTGTGGCATTGTCCCCCTTTTGCATTGGCACATTAAAATGGGAAAATATTACATATGCCAACAAGTTCTTATCTAATAGAGATAGGAACACAAATTTTGTAATGCAGTGGGAGCCATACACCCTGAATATGGCCATAATGACTTGGCTCAGGTCTCATAGGAACAGGCATTGTCCATACACCCATGAACCATGGATATCATCTACAAAAATATACATAATTATCTATAATATCACCAGGAAGCAAACCTCTCCCAAGGAAGACCCTACCTCTGCCCTGGCATGGACTTATTCCAAAGAGGGTTCTCTTAACAACCAGATGACTTAGTAATAGCAAAACCTGCTTGCAGGGCAGGGATCTCCAAATTGCCCGTTAATGGTGAGGTGAAACTAGAGGATGCTCAGCATCATCCTGACTTCAATGAAGAAGATGTACAGAAACCAGAATCTTTAACTACAGAAACTTGACACCAACAACAGCGAATCTGAGAAAAAAATTTTACCAGGACCACAGAGAATGAGTCAGGGGTCAGACAGCCCTGAGAGCTGCCTGGAGCCCTGAGTCAGTCTTGTGCCAGAAAATTTCAGGGGTAAGATCTCCTTGTATTTAGGCCAGGGCTTTTCCCTTCCATTTCCCCCATATTTTGCTGGGCCTATGCAAACAACTATTGCCACCCACACCATTTTTACTGTATTTATTAACACTCATCCTTAAAAAAAATACCTTACTAAACTCTCTGCTAGTGCCTAATGAGTTCATTGGTGATTCAATATTTTTCAAAAATATACTTGCCACTGAACATTTTCTTTCCTTTCTCTCCCATCTCTTTAGTTTTTCTTTCAATTTTCTATATTTTAATCATCTTTCTTTTGGTCTTCCTGAAATAATTGTATTATGATCAGTTATGTCAACTATGTGATGCATTTTCATCAATAAAATAATAAAATTAATAAAATTAAAATGTTATTTGAGGGTTATTGTTGTCTGCTACAGAAAAGAGTAGTGTCTGGTATTATAATAGAAATGTACTTTTTCTGTTGGTTTCTTAAATACCTTTAAAGAAAAGTAAACAGGAAATGTAAGAGATTAAAATGAATCTAATGGTCACAAAAACACAATCAGTATCTTTCCATACTTTATGAGCATTCAAAGTATGACACTATGTAAAGATACTGATTACTTTGCTCTTATAAAAAGATTGATAATCTATACTACTCTCCCATCTTTCATTTCTACCAGGTAATTTTGCTTGGCCATAAGTGAATGCTACTATGTCAGTGATTCATATTGCAGATGCAATCATATACCTCTCAGAGTTTGAGACATTGTACACTGTATTTCCACAAAACATGGCCATAAAATATTGTATCCTGGCAAACTCAGTATCGTATCCATTGATTATTGTCATTTCTTGAGAAAACGTATCTTGGTGTCTCTTTAAATAACTTTTACATTTAAAGACCGCCAAGTAGCAAATTAGATGCAGAGGAGACCACTTGCTTTAGCAACCCCGGGGGGTTGGGGGGCGGTAGGGGAGAGGACATGGGAACTAGGATGGGAACCGAGATGGACAGAGGACCTTTTGGTGATGGGAGTTCCCCTGATTTTATGTTAATTTGTAACTAAAATATGATTGCCAACGATATGTAACCCAACATGTTTAAAAATAAAAATTATATTAAGAAAAAAAAAGAAAAATGAAGTCGTGAATTTTCCTATACATGGATGGGCCTATAAACATTATACTGAGTGCAATAAGTCTAAGAGAGAGAGACAAACACAGAATAGTCTCACTCATCTGTAGGATTTAATAAAAATAAAAGAGAATATTGTAATGATACCCAAAGACAAGAGAGATGAGGACTGGAAGGACCAGACTAGAATATGAAGTTTACCACAAAGATTGGTGAATGCAGTTAGAGAAATAACTACACCAATAACTATCATGACAATGGTAGTGAGTGAGAGAAATAGAATTCCTGTCTCAAAGACAAGCAGAGGGTAGGGGAGGTAGGAGATGGGGGCATTGATGGTGGGAAGGTTGCACTGGTAAAGGGAGGTGTGCCTTTTTATGACTGAAACCCAACTACAAACATGTTTGTAATCATTGTGCTTAAATAAATATATTAATTTAAAAAGAGCTCAGTATGAAAGAGATACAACTACACCAGTTGACCTGTGACTGTCAAAACAAGACTTTCTGAATCAGGTAATACACAAATTGTACCCCCAAAGTCTTTGGTCCATGACCACCTCACCTATCCTCACAGCATAAAGGGCTTAAGTGCTTAACATTCATTGCACTAGTTAGCTTCAGACAATGGGATCTCTCAAGTCCTTCAGACCATAGCTCAGAACGTTAGAAAGCATAGGTGAGGCTTCCAATACTCCCTTTTAAAAATCCACAACAGACTCTGGGGACAGGGTACAAAAACTGTTTTATATGCATTAGGCGAATTCCTCCTCAAACTCAGCACAGTCAGATGTCACCTGTAGGCTCCTGAGTATTGCTGGGATGGTACTGATGGTTCCCAGCTCCACTGGCTCAAGTAACATTGCATTGCCAGCTTTCATTATTTAGCCATTCTGTCTAATTGACTTAGTAATACTGGACTAAATCCTAGAGAGCCTAAGCTTTACAACACTACCCCTTGCAGATAATAAAAAGTAAAACCCACTATAATAAAAAGCAAAGCTAACATATTATTTTGTTTATTTCTTTCTTACATCAGTTTGCTTATTTTGTTTTGGACCCCACACCAAGAGAAGTTCAAGGACTATTTGCAATTCAATTCTGGTGGTGGATTCCAATTGTGTTCCAGTACCATGTGATATGAGGTGTGAAACCCAGGTCACCAACATACAAAGTGTGTGCTCAGCCCTCAAGGCTAGCAATAACAGAGTTATTGTGAGAACTCGGGTTACAAGGAAAGTGGTCACGTGTTAAGAAAATGTCTATTCAGCTAGAGAAAGTATGTGAAAGAAATTTTATACTCTGAGGAGAGAGGCAGTTCAAAACACTGCCAGTTCAAAGTTTCTTTTATTTTAAAATAATTTCTAGATAGTGGCACTAGCTTTGTGAACTAGCTGTTATAAAATTTGGGGCTAGAAAGTCTTGGAACCAACCTCGATGTCCAACAACAGATCATTAAGATGTGGTATCTATACACAATGGAATACTACATGGCAGTCAGAAATGATACAATCACAGACTGCAGCAACGTGGATGGATCTAGAATATATTATGTTAAACAAAGTAAGTCAGAAGACAAAAGATAAACACAGAATGATAGCACTATTCTGAAGCACCTAGAACATACACCTTATATAAAACTAATACTAAACAATCAAATAACAGGGTTTAACAGGGTAGAAACTCCAAACACTGTAATAGTCAATATATACTCAGGAGTAGTGCCCAAAATACATGAAAAAGGAACAACACAAACTCTTGACTACGCATTATACCACAAAGAAAGCAGCAATAGCAGAAACAGCAGCATAGAGAGAACAGGTAAGTAATTAGCCTTCTACTACAAAGGCCCATAATAATCCCTTAGGGATCTTATATAGGATCACAGGTAAAGTATAGCACGGAAAATCACTGACTCCAATGGAAACATCCCATAGCACTATGTTTTAATGCCTTAATCCTACTATATTTAAAATAACCTCTCAGATTTTCTGTCCACAGGTGTTCTTGGATACAAAGGGTGGACAAACTAAGTTGGTATCTTGGGGCTCCGTCACACGAGATACCATATCCAGCTTGCACTAACGAGAATGTCCCGAGAAAACTCTTTAACATACACGTTATCTCTAGGTTATACCTTCTTTTAGGATTTGAAGGATGTGACCAGTCAGACCACCAAAGCAGCAACTGTGACATACAAATTTATACTACAGGCCCTACTCATCGAACACATTCAAGCAAACTAGCATTCCCCAGCTATTTTCTCCTCTCTTCTCACTACTTTCTTTTTTATTTTTATTTTATTTTCTTCTCTTTTCTTTTTTTCTTTACTCTTCTCCCTTTCTTTCTAATGTATTTTCTCTTTTCTTCTTTCCTACCCCTTCCATACTTTCCCCTTTCCCCCCTTAGGAACTCCAACTATCCCTTCACCCCTCAATCCCATCCAGACCTCCCACCATATTAAAACTCTTCACCCTCGGTTCTTAATCCATTAGGCATCAAGACTGACCTCCTACCCCAACAAACCAGTACCCAGCACCCAAGTGAAGGGACACCCAGTCAAACCCACACCTCGCCCCCCGCAAGAAAAGGCAACCAACTCCCCTGTGGACTCTTGCTGCATGGCCCTCCCTACCAACTCCCCCTATCATGGACTGTACTTGAAATTGGACTTAGCGGGGGCTGGGTGGTGGCACTGGAGGTAAGGTGCCTTGCCTGTGCTAGCCTAGGACAGACCACGGTTCGATCCCTCGGTTTTCCATATGGTCCCCCAAGCCAGGAGCGACTTCTGAGCGCATAGCCAGGAGTAACCCCTGAGCGTCACTGGGTCTGGCCCAAAAACCAAAAAAAAAAGAAAAAGAAAAGAAATTGGACTTAGCTTGGACTTAGCTCTAAAATATCCCCAATGCAAGAACTCTTCCAAGACCTCCCTGCCGCAAATCCTTTGCCAATCTCAAGAAGGTCAGGGGGTATGATGGAAAGGTGCCTGGGAACCCACACACCACAAGAAAATCCCAAAGACAATGGGGAAATCTATACTTCCAACATAAGTATAAGACCTGTATTACACAAAAGTAAGGTAGTCTCTTGCATCACTTTGTTCCTTTAATTATTTTGCTAATTCATTTTTTAAATGTTTGTTCTATATATACATATGTGAGGACATATACTTTTATCTATATTTTAATCTTTTTTGGATGTGTGGTCTGTTTCTGTTTTCTTCTCTGTCCACCCTCAAATGTACCGACAATATAAAGTAGCACCATTTCTCCCTGCAAAGTCACACTAAAAAAAGGGGGAAATCTTACATATAAAAAAGAGCACTTATCTACTAGGGATAAGAACTCATACTTGTTTACAATACAGGGATATCTCCCACCTTGAAAATATGTCTTGCCAACCCAACTTAGACCTCAGGTGATTAGACACCATCCGTCCAGTCTGGATCCCAGACATAGAATCGACACAGTTCTTCATAACAGCTACAGGAAACAAATCCCATCCAGGACATCCTTAATACCTTAATACCGCTGGGCCACCAACAAGTGCCAGATCTAATATGATATCCTGACAATGAGGAAAATGGGAACAACTTGACCTAAGAGCAGGTTATTCTACCTCACCAGCTAACTATAAGACAAAATCAGAAGACTTGTCACCCTTTGGTCAGTCCAAAAGCCAAGATCGCGATCTACAGATGACTGGCTGCTAGAACCATGACTGGACTGTATCTATCCTGGGACCAATAAAAAAGCCCTAGTTTGAACTACAACTCGCACAACAAGCATGATACCCAGTCCCAAAGGTCTGGCAGAGACAATTGCGATGGAATGGGGCTTCTGGAAACACAATGAAAGACGCTATCCTAGGTTCCATCCTAGGATCAGTGCAAAGACCAAGACCACCAACCACAGAAGATGGATTAAAATGACACTGAGAAAACAGAAGTTCTAGAACCACAAAGAAAAACTTCATCATAAGTCCCACTCCTGGACCTGTGCTGTTACTGAGATATCTAGATACAGAGGTCTGATTTCATCACCCAGGACGGAGCAGAAGTCTTCCAAATACCACGAAAGCACCACGGGGAGAGTAAATGAACCTGAACGGAATCTACAGTTAATCCCGTGACAATATACTCCAAGGGTGGAGAAACCCCACATTTGACCCCGCTTAGGTCAAATGAATTCCTTTTTAAATGGTCCCAATATTTATTGTGCCAGTGCAGGAGGGGAAAAAAAAGGGCAAAAAGCACAAAACACTTTTTATTTTTTATATATTTTTTATCTTCATTTATTAATTTTTTATTTTTATTTTTATTTACCTATCTACTTTTTGTGGTTTCTTTGTTTTGGTGTGGTTACTGAAGTTGCTGTCCCCATTTATATTTTTTTCCTTTTTTCTCTTCTTTTCTTTTCTTTCTTTATGTGTTCTGCTATGTTTTTTAACTCAAGACCATGGATTTCTTCTGTGGTGCCTATCATCACTGGAGTGCTCACTGGATATTTGACACTTCTTTTTGTACTGTTGGGGTGTTTCACCTTCTTTTTCTCCTTCGTCTTTCAAACCGATGATGAGAGCCTCTAGAAGGATTCCACCCATTTTCGGTGTATTAGACTTTTACCCCAGTTTATTACTTTTCTCTTCTTCAAACAAAACCATATAACTTGAACTACGTAGTCCTGCCTTCCAGTTAGAGGGGGAAATCAGGGAGGCACCAAGACCAAGTAGTAAGCTAGGTACAGTGGGAACCACGTATTCTAGCAGCCCCGGGGATGAGGGAGGAGGATATGGGAGGTAGGACGAACACGGAGGAGTAGGGAGGATAAATCGGTGATGGAACCCCCCCCTGATTTTATGTAAATATGTACCTATAATATTATTGTCAACAATATGCAAGCCACTACAATAAAAATAAAAATTATATTAAAAATAATTTGGGGCTAGAGTCAGTATAAAAGATAAGGTAAGGTATTTGCCTTGTGCACAGTTGAGCTGGGTTCAGACCCAGAACACTACCAGGAGTGGTTCCTGAAAAACAAAGCCAGAAGTAAGTCCTGAGTTCTAGAGGGTATAGCTCCAAAATGCTAGAGAGAATGGGAAATAGAAGAACAAGAACAAAAATCTGGACCAATGACCAGGGAGATAAATATTAAAATGAAAGATATAAACATTGAAGTCTCAATAAGCAAGGTTCATTTGTGGCCATTCCTATATTTCAATCTTACCCAAATTTCTTAACATCTCTGAGTTGTCACTGAAACACTGAGGGCTCCCACCTCATGGAATTTGGTGGGCTTTAGTTAATATTAGTTAGGGTGTTGAAAGTGTTGAGAGTATCTAGAAAATAGACAACACTCAATAAAAGACAATTTTTTCCATTCCTTTTTTCAAGTCCAAGTATCCTAAGTAGATAAAGAAGCCATATCTTAAGATAGGACTGAAGTAATCACTTAGGTTGTCTCTGAAAGCACAATAGGACCCTCCTCAGATTAAACATTCACGTTCAAATCTGATAGCAAATGCATGAGACTACTAAAAGGTGAGTAGCACACCTTCTCCTGTCTCATCCTTTCCACTATTTTCATTAATGATGTCTTAGGAAATATAAAATAGATAAAGTGAAGACACGAAACTTTGAGTTGTTTATAAATGCTTACTTAAAAATAAATTCTTGCATCCTGTCTCCTGAAGACCCAAGGCTGGATATCACTTTTTCTCACAAACCTGTTTGCTTGAAAATAATATTCAAACATTGTGCCTCTCTTCAACTCAGCAAAGGTAGCTGCTTAGACATAAAAGTGTAAAGGCAGAGGGGGAAAAAAACTCTCCTGTGGCTAGCTGCCAGCTCTTGTCCAATCAGTGCTCACAAAGAAAGTTGTGTCAGAGGCTCCTGGCCTTCTGGAACCTCTGCAGCTGCCTGCAACACTTGCATGGACCACCCAGGCCGAAGTGGATTGGCATCTGGAGAAAGGAGCAAACAATGAGGAACATTAGAGCCCAGCATTTCCAAGCCAGAGACTCTGTCACTAGGCTTAGCCTGGATTTCGAGCAAGTCTCAGGCAAAGAAGAAATCCAGTCAGGGAAAACAGTCCACTATAAAATCACTGTCTCATATTTGAAGTGTTACTCTGGAATGGAAAAATCTCCTTTTCAGTGGAAAATTACCCATCTTAGTATTCATGAGCCTCAATTTCAACAGGCATTGGGCCATCACCCAGAATAATTAACATCTTACCTGTGGGTGGTAGAATTGCTTTATACCTCTCTCATCATCCCTGAACCAAATATTTCCTGAAATGCCTTACATAAACAAATAGGAAAAGATTTTTATAAAGATAAATCCTTTGTCAAGAGTTCCTTGGTAGCCCCTCCGTTCTGCTTTCAGCAAATTTTGTTTTCTAATTTAAATTTCAAAAAAAAATACCAGATACACATCACCAAATGGCTTGCTCAAACACAAGCCATGCCAACTTGTTATAATTAGGAGACATGATAGTGGACTTAGGGGAAAGTCTAATTAAAGAGTTGGACCTCTTGTCCCAGATGAAAAGCCAAGTATGTGGCCTTCTATCAGATCTGAACGGAAACCCTGCATGATGCTGAAGGATGTCTCTGGGGAAAAAAAAAACACCTACCCACTGAACACTCAAAGTACAGATGCTTAGAAGGCGTAGGAGAGAACATCTTTTTAAAATTGACATTGTAACTAAAACCTATAGGAAAGCACTCATCCCAATCTCAGAGATGCTGATTTAATTGATACATAGTATAGACCAAGCATCAAGATTTCTTTATTCACCAGGTGACATTACAAGAACCAAGGTTGAGAAACCCTACAAAAGAGATTCCTTAGATAATAACCTGGAGTGGAAAATTTAATGAATAAGTCAGTCCATCACAGCAAGGAATAGTTTTCATTGAATTTATTGAATGAAAACAAAGCCCTCATTTACTACACTGTACAATAAATGTTGACCTTGATTCCTGAACTAGACTGGACACATCAGGATTTTTAATCTTCAGTTCTTAGGAAAGAATTCTAGACACAGTAAATGTACAAAACAGCATGTTGTTCCATCATGAGAAAGATGTGAATGAGGGTGGGTGAGAAGGATTAGATTTTCTCATGTTTAAGCACAAAGCCAGGCTTTAGAAAAATAAAAGTTCCTACCATTTGGTCCAGCAGTAATTTCAGAGCAATATTTCCAGTGCCTACTACAGTTCAGGGACAAAACAAAACAGCTCAATCTATTATCTGAAATAAGAATCCAGTCAGCTAAATAAAGGTAAGAAAAGATGAAGCTCTGTAAGTCAAAGAGTCACCATAGGTTAATGGTGCCAAGGATATAAATGACTTGTGTAGCTCACCATAATTTAGCATTCAGGAAGAGTTACCCTTCCAGATTTAAGATACATAGCAGAGAATTGGGAGACACTTTGTAGTCAGAGATGGTGTTTCTGGCGACAGGTTACATGTTCTACTTAGTGAAGAGAAAAAAGATACTATTTTGGAGGGTCAGAGCAATAGCCCAGTGGTAAAGTGGTTGTCTTACACCCTACTGATCCATGATGACCTGTGTTTGATTCCAGCATCACATATGGTTCCCTGAGCCTGCCAGGACTGATTTCCGAGTGCAGAGCCAGGAGTAACCCCTGAGCACCACCAGGTGTGACTCAAAAACAAACAAACAAAAAAAGATGCTATATTTCACTTTAGGATGCTATTCAGGAGTCAGACTTTAGGAACTTCAAGGACACAAGTATTTATCAGATTACCAGAAGTGGTGGTCATTGTTTTGCCATACATTTTCAGTATCATCAAAACAGAATATTTGTGCTTGCAGTTTTTCCTCTAGAGCTACAATGATTCTAGAAGTTCAACGGATTTCTCTTTTTCAAATTAAATTCTTCAAATATATAATTGCTGTTCAATTCTGGCTTGTTAATAGACTTGTCCTCTGACTATGAGCATGCTATATTTTTATTGATGAACCACACTCATTGGTGCTCAGGGCTTACTTCCTGCTCTGAACTCAGTGCTCACTCCTACAAGCATATGGAGGATGATATGGGATATTTGGAATTATACTGGGGTCGCTTGCTGTACAAGGCCAGGGGCATGCCTGGTACTATCTTGCTGACCCCTATGTGCATGTAACTTCATTTCTCTGAATCTCAGTGTTTTCATTTGCACCTTGGTAAACCATGGCTTACTTCCTAGAGTTACTATAAGACTAAAATGTAAATTTCTAAATCTGTGCTGACATTTGTTAACAGAAAATTATGACAAATATTGTTATTTTCCTTCCTCTCCTCCCTCTGGTCCTGCTAAGTTCTAAATATAATCCTAAGCATCCCCATCATTGTTTTAGTTGAAGCACTGCTCTATTTTCTCTAGACTTCTTTCTATAAGAGACCACCCAGGATCATTCTAGATGAAGGCATTAAGTTAACTTCTTTAACAAATAAACCCCTAAATTTTAACAGCCTAACACCTTCAAAGCTGATTTCTCTCATAGCCAATACTGATATTCCTGGTTTGGTGGGTAATTTTATTAAATATTGTGATTAAAGGGCCTGTTCCCTCCATCTGTAACTCACTATCTTCTTAGCCTCAAATAACTCTTCCCCCACAAGCAAACAGGGATGTAAAGAGGAAATCCAGTCTGTTTCTTAAAAATTATGTGCCAGAAATGAGTGTCCTTCCTTTTAATCACATTCTAAATTCCTATGTTCATACCCTCAAAGAGAATAAAAAAGATAGTCCCTCATTGGACAAATTCATTTACTATCAAATTATACAGGGAAATATTAACTTTTGGTGGATTGTCAATAACCTTTCCTCTAGGAGCTTTTTTTTCTTATTTGAATAAAGGAATGAGACTGCAAATAGCAAGAAAAGTTAAAGATCCTCTATAGTGAAATGCTATACATGCATGCATACCTGTAACACTCCAGAATATTCTTTCAGTTAGCAAAATATTGTAGAAAAAGGTTTTCATTCATGATCCCTTTCATATCTGTAGTAGTACAGATATAGTAGTAGTGTAGATACTACACCTCAAAATAAATAAATTGAGCCAACTCTAGCTCTCTTGTTCCCTCACTAAGTACTCATTTCTTTTAAATGTTCTTAATATACCATGGTTTCAGACTCTTTTTCATCATCATCATCGCTTCTCTTTATTGAAAGTGCTTCATTGGTCATAGTACCAAAAAGGATTGACCCCTGATAGATCAATATAATGTTCCAGTTCCATGATTGAATAGCCCATTTGGTGTCAGCTTTCCTAAACTACACTAAACAGACTCAATTCACATTTCTTCTTTCCCCTTTGTTTTCTCTATTTGTCCTATGGTTTAATATTCTTTTGTTTGTTTTTGGGCCGCAGCTGGTGATGTTTAGGGGTTACTCCTGGCTATGTGCTAAGAAATCCCTCCTGGTTTGGAAGACCATAGGAGATGCCGGGTTAGCCACATTCAAGGCAAATGCCCTACTGCTGCACTATCACTCTGGCCCCTGGTTTAATTTCTTTATTCACATTTACCTGATAATTTTAGCCTCAATTTGTCTGCTCCCAATGTCATTTAAATATCTGCTATTCTTTTCTGGCCCATGACCATATTAACATTCTTGTGTCAAACACACAAGGACTATTTAGACAGAAAGTTAACAAGGTGTTTTTATGAAACTGATTTTAAGAGAGAAATGGCATGTAATCCCATCAAGTATTTAAAGAGCAACTGATTGCTACTTTCCCACATAATCAAACAGACTCACACATTCCTCATACTACAGGACCCAGCTCTTTAAGAAAAACACAATAAAAATGGCTGATCAAATTTTAGAGACCTTGGTTATTAAATCAACTTTATATCACATCAGTGAACACAAATATTCCTGAGTTCCAGGCTTGCTGCAAAGAATGTTTCTAAGAGATAAAATAATTTTTTTTGAAACTGGGATGCTGTTACTTTTCCACATCTTCGAATATTGATTTGCTCAGAAATTTTTACTGTGTGTTCTTACTCCCTCCAATCACAATACTTTGTGCTCTCTTCTACTTCTTCAGAACTGGACATGTCATTCTGATACACTTTTGGTTTAAAATGTTCTTGCCATAAATTTAAACAAGTTGACCATAAAATTCTGCAGCAGAAGTAACTTTTTTTCATTAAAAAATGGAAACACATGCTATAAAAGAACATTTAATGACATGGAAAAATATTCAAGATATATTGGTAGAGTAAAAAAGCAGATTTCTAACGTGCAAATGCAGTATGAATATATATTTAACAAAATATTCTAGTATGTGTGCTTGCATAGGAAATATCTAGAGTTATTTATCAAAGTGTTAGAATACTTTGGATGGTAAGTTTGCTAGAGAAGTCTTTTTGTCATCTACATCTTTGGCTGTATTCCTTACATGTTCTATAATAAACACAAAAGTGTTAATAAGAACAAAGTTTAATTCTTTTAATAATGAATATAAATTAAACAGACATTTCCACAGGTACAGAACAATTAATTTTGTGTGTAGAACCTACATATTCTATGTTTGTAGAGAAAAGGCAATGATTTATACTGAATATTTGTGGTCCCCTCCTCCAAATTTATATGTTGAGGACCCAGCACACTATTGTGATTATTGTTTAAAGATGGGCCTTAAGGTAGGCAATAAAAGTTAAATTCAATTATCATAAGGGTAGGTCCCTGATCCAACTGGATTAGCAACCCTTAAGATGAAAGACAGTGAAGATATAGAATACAGGAGGTACCTATAAGAAGGGAGAAGGTTCTCACCAGACATCAAATCTGCCATTGCTTTTATCTTGGACTTCCCAGTCTCCCAAACTGTGAGAAAATTACTTCCTATTATTTAAAACATACAATATATTTTGCTATGGTAGCCAGAGTCAAAAAATACAAATATCATGGCACAACAAAGTCATTCTTAAAATTTCACTTACCAATTTAAACTCCTATTTAATTTTCTTGAGTAATCATTTTGGTAACCATTGTGATCAGAAGGTGGGATGAGACAATGTCCCACTGAGACAAGTTGAATTCCAAATGTTCCTGTATCACTTTTCCATCTAGGCTTTTCGATTCTTCTCCATGTCTGGCTGATGACGCATCATGATTACCTTTGCAATCCTCATGTTTCACAGTCAGGAATTTAGCAGAATTATTAATTTGCCAAGGATCAGCAGATGGTGGCGGATAGTAAGGGAGATTTTTCTATTGAATACTTGAAGTATAGACAGAAATCAAAAAGGCAGGAGGCAATAAAGTCAGGCTAAGGAGGCACCTCAATGAGCACTTCTGAAATGATGAAACACAAAGATATTTGCTGGAATGTAAATTTTAAATCAAACCTGGCATCTAGAAGAAAAAACTTCCTAAAGCATCTCCTAACAACTAAAGGTAAGTTTACTCACTGGGAAGAATCCAAAAGATCACATATGGATTGTGCCAGAGTCTTTGGAGGGAGCATTACTAACCACACCTCTAAAATTACCCCCATGCACCATATTTCCAACCCCAGGTGAATGAGTCTGAATCAAGGTCGCACAAGAAATAATCCAGACCAGGCTGAGGATGAAACACATGTAGTCTGGCAGTCTTTTACCTCATATCTCCACCACCGAGCTTTCTGCCAGAACTGCCTGTTTTTATTTAGTGCAGATACCACCACAGAGTGGGGCAGTAAGGAGAGATAGTTTAAGCTATCCTGAGCCAATCCCACCCAGGTTTACAAGTAAGACAATCTCTGTTTTGTGGTAAATCCAAGTTGTGAACAAACACAAAAGAGCTAGGGATGATCTTTTTTAAGATCTCTGTGATCTTTGTGATCTTTGTTTTTAGGTCTCTGTGAACCTTAAGGACCAAGTAGGCTGTAGCTTCCTTTCCCAAACAGAAGCACCTGCCCTGAATACTTTCTTTTGGTTTGGGGCCACACCTGGTGGCGCTCAGGGGTTACTCCTGGCTCTGTAATCAGAAATCGCTCCTGGTGGACACTGGGGACCATGTGGGATTCTGGGATTCGAACCAACGTTGGTCCTGGATCTGCCACTTGCAAGGCAAACGCCCAATTGCTGTGTTATCTCTCTGGCACTGGCCTGAATACTTTGGGGGAGTTTTTGTTGGTATTCTGAGGGGAACAGCTGGCAGTGCTCAGGACTCACTCCCGGTTCTGTGCTCAGGGATCACTCTTGGAGTTGCTCAGGGGATTATAAAAGGTGCCAAGAATCAAATTCCAGTCAACCTTTTTACCAGGCAAGAGCCCTACTCACTGTCCTATTTCTCTAGTCCAAATTCTCATTTTATGTTGAGTCACCGAGTGTCCACTTCTTTGGGGGGAGGGTTTTTCATAGAAGCAAAGTTTCTACAGACTATCTCTCCCTCCTTCTTAGTTCAGGAACATACTCTAAAGTGCCACTTTATTAGCAACTAAACAAAAATACCTTTTTGACAAGAATGAGGGAGTGTGGCATAAATCCATCATACCCACCTATTGTTCTGTAGTGCGGAAATTCTCTGATGATTGATTATAAAAGGCAGTGAGAGAGGAAACTGTTTGAATTTGCTGAATTAAAAGTAAACACTGAAGCATTCACAGGTGAACAGATCTGATGGATTAAAACGCATTGAAGAAAGACATCTCAAGCGATGTCTGAATAGGCCAGGCAGGAAGGAGAGAAAACTCTGCCTGCAATTTCCAATCAAGAGAAAACTGGCAAAGCAACAGAATTTGAGGCTCCCTCAGATTTACACTTTATCTGCTAATTAGCATTAACATACTTGGTGGAGGTATCTCACCAGCTTGTGACACAATAAAAAGCCGGAATGTGTTATCACCACAGAATGTATAATTACTTTAAGCACTGGCTGAAAATTGCAGGGTACTTTGCTTCAGAATTTGTGTATATTTATTGTTACAGATAAACTTGTTAAATTATATCTAATCTAATTTTATGTTATAATTCATATTCAAGATAATTTTAGTTTCAGTAAGACAAAGTCTGAAGTAAATACTGCCATAAATTGTAATACATTAAAATACCAGAGCAAACCAACTGCTCAGCCATGACCTGATTTGCTTATTGTTTAAGGACAAAAAAAATTCTCAGATTACATCAAAATGAGAAATATATCCCATTGGGTTTTATCCTACCATATCAGATCACAGAAAGGTTGTAGTTTGCCAGGGAAATTCCCTCTTTCAAAATACCCATTCCCATAGAAAGTACTTATCAATTTGTTTCCCTTACGTGGAATCTTGTTTTTACAACACAAAGAACTTGAAGTTTCCCTCTGTCTCCCCACAAGGGAAATCCTTTAAGACAAATTATTTGGCATTAAAGCATAACGAGGTTAATATTTGTTTTAAGTTTAAGTTCAGAGCTAATTGAAATTCCTCTTTCAATTGTTAAACAAGACAATTTGGGGCTAGGAAAAGAAAATGATACCATATTTTTAGTAATATGATATTATGGCAGGGGCTACCAAGTCATGCAAAAGTGATTTCTTATTTTCTTCCTAACTGGTGAATTTTAGTGAGTATTGCTGGCTTGCAGATTGTTCATTTCTGAGCAGCATTCTGTCAACCCTGAAAAACTTGGAAAGATAGAGATAACACTGCTTCCGAGAAGGAAATGCTGGATCTAACACCATTTTCATTCAATAACTAACAATGCCTCTGCCTTTTTATGTCCTCATTTCTCTAAAGGAGAAAACAAAAGGTTCTATAGGCTACATGGAACCAATAATCAATGTTTTTATTTATCTAACTTGTGTTTATTTTAAAGATTTTTGCAAATTTTCTCTCAGTTGTCTATTCCCTGGAGAATGACAGTGAATTCAATGATCGCCTCCAAGAGCCTTCCTACATGTTGCAATAATGAAAATACATAGACTGAACATCTTAAAAACTGAAATTCTTTGCCTGTGGAAGGAACTTTAATCAGCACATTCAAAACACAACCTTGTTCTCTTTATGGCTGCTTTCTTTTTTTTTTTTTGGTTTTTGGGTCACACCCGGCAGTGCTCAGGGGTTACTCCTGGCTCCGTGCTCAGAAATTGCTCCTGGCAGGCACGGGGGACCATATGGGGCACCGATGACCTTTTGCATGAAAGGCAAATGCCTTACCTCCATGCTATCTCCCGGGTCCCTATGGCTGCTTTCTTAACTTGACAAAGAGATATTTTATATTTAATGATTCCTAGAAATAGCTTTTAAGCTCAATAAATAAAAGGCAATGGCCAGTATGTAAATAAAACCCCTGCCACCCTGTGATATAACAGGAGAGGAGAGAATGGAGTTGTTTCCTATAGCTGAAGAAATCCAGGAAAAGAGGAATCAGCAGGTTAGGTCATTCACTCCTGTGGGCAAAAGCGTTGAGCACCCATGACTAATTCTAGATGAGAGTCAGCACAACTGCCACGATGTGCTTCTTCTTCTCTGACACAATCAGAACCTACCAGGCTAGCTATGTTTTCACCTCTGTCACCTCCTTCATCACCTGCAGTTCCTGGATCCGGCTGTAGATGGATCTGGGTGGTGTAGTTGTCAGACAACAGGTTTTATTTGAGGCCAGTGTTGAAATTTCTCCTTTAGCTTCTGGTTATAGTAGTTGGCTACTGTTTCTTGTAATGTGAACACTCCCAGTTTCTCCAATGCGTTGGATTTCCAAAGGCGAATGTTCATCTCATGAGAGTTGCACATGATCCACTCACTTGCTGTCAAGGATCCACCTGGCAAAGATGACATGCTGCATGTGTCTTTGTGTGGAAGACATCCCTGTTCTTACTTTAATCTACCTGGAAGATGTGCATGGGTTATTAAAACTCACAGACTTCCTGGTGGGCAAGTAATCCATGTGCAGACGCATGGCCCATGTGGAGTTCATGTGGACTCATGAGGGAGTCCAGGGCTCACATAAGCAGGTTTAATCTCTATTTGTCACAGTAAAACAAAAGCTTCCATAGGGTTCCAACAGATTGTATTTGTTCTGATATCTAAGGTGACTTTTTTCAGCAGTCACTTTTTTATTAATATCTTTATTTAAGCACCTTTATTACAAATATGATTGTAGTTGGGTTTCAGTCATGTAAAGAACACCCCCCTACATCAGTGCAACATTCCTACCACGAATGTCCCAAATCTCCCTCCTCTCACCCCACTCCCGCCTGTACTCTAGATAGTCTTTCCACTTCCCCCATTCATTTACATTGTTTTGATAGTTCTCAGTGTAGTTATGTCTCTAACTGCACTCACCACTCTTTGTGGTGAGCTTCATGTCATGAGCTGAACCTTCCAGCCCTCCTCTCTTTGTCTCTAAGGATTATTGCAAAAGTGTCTTTTATTTTTCTTAAAACCCATAGATGAGTGAGACTATTCTGTGTCTATCTCTCTCCCTCTGACTTATTTCACTCAGCATAATAAATTCCATGTGCATTCATGTATAGGAAAATTTCATGACTTTATCTCTCCTGACAGCTGCGTAATATTCCATTGTGTATATGTACCACCATTTATTTAGCCATTCGTCCGTTGAAGGGCATCTTGGTTGTTTCCAGAGTCTGGCTATTGTGAATAGTGCTGCAATAACTATAGGTGTGAGGAAGGGATTTTTGTACTGTATTCTTGTGTTCCTAGGGTATATCCCTAGGAGTGGAACAGCTGGATCATATGGGAGCTCAATTTCCAGTTTTTTGAGGAATCTCCATAACACTTTCCATAAAGGTTGGACTGATAGCATTCCCACCATCAGTGAATAAGAGTTCCTTTCTCTTCACATCCCTGCCAGCACTGCTCGTTCTCATTCTTTGTGATGTGTGCCAATCTCTGTGACGAGTGTAAAATGGGACCTCATAGTTGTTTTGATTTGCATCTCCCTGATGGTTAGTGATGTGGAGCATTTTTCCATGTGCCTTTTGGCCATTTGTATTTCTTCTTTATCTGAAAGTGTCTGTTCATTTCTTCTCCCCATTTTCTGATGGGATTAGATTTTTTTCTAGTAAAGTTCTGTCAGTGCCTTGTATATTTTGGATATTAGCTCCTTATCTGATGGGTATTGGGTGAATAGTTTCTACCACTCAATGGGTGGCTCTTGTATCCTGGGCACTGTTTCCTTTGAGGTGCAGAATCAACAGAATCACTTGCCTCGTCATATTATACTATTTTCTGTCATATATTATAAATTATATGACATGAATACTATGTTGACATAAACTCTAAGAATACTATACTGACATATAGTATTCATGACATATATTATATATTGCATATAATAGTATAATTCCCATATATTCAGCAGCACAACTTCCTAAGAAAAATTCTCAATTGAGTTGAATTTGAAACTACTTATACTGTTGAATCCCCAGGTCATTGAACAGAAAGGATTTGTTCTATTATTGTCCCATATGTCCACTTGCTATCCATGCATGGCAAAAACAAGATCTTTCCAGTTATAATAGATTCCCATTTTTCTAATATTCTAATCTGTAATATTCCTAAATTCTATTCTAGAATATGTCTAATATTCTCATATAGAATGCTCCTAATTATTTATTCTAGAGTGATCCTAATATTCTAATATTCCTAATATTTTATTTTCTTTATATTCCTTTTTTCCCATTATTTTATATGTTTCTAAAATTCTAATATTCTTTGGGTTTTTCTCCATAGTCTGACTTACTTTACTTCCACTGCTTCACAGTTTTGTCATAACCAACTGTAAAAAAAAATAAAATAAAGACTCACAAAATTGAGTACATAATCATCACACAAAAATTTCACATCTTAACTTCTCCATCACATGTCCCTAAAGAATGGTACCCAGGCTTTTGGGGTGTTGCTTTTCCAAGCAATTGACTCCATTTAGGTGTCCATCCAGGGAGGCAAGGTATGGTTTGAAGAATACCCACTCCAATTTGGTACCAACTTGATTTGTAACATAGGTGTCCAGGTTTCTGCTCAGCATCTTCACCTTCATCTTGACAGTTTGTGAGTGACATGGACACCGAGAGCCTTTCCCTTGGGGTTCAGTTTGAGAGAGTCAATAATCCTAAGATCCTGACTCTGATCCTTTCCATGGCCCCAGAAGTTTGAGCTCATTTAACAAGATATAGGTACAAAAGAATTGAAGTGAAAAACATTGGATCCAACAATAAGGATGGATTGAAGCAAGAACTCACCCAGGATCATTTCCTCACATAGGAGAAATGTGCCTTCTATAAAGAAACAGATACGACAAGCCAGTAGCAGGGTCTCAAACTCGTGGCCAGCGGGGTTTGTGGGCCTCCATACAACATTTTGTGGCCCTGCCCTAGAGGACTCTTTTTTTGCTTTGTTTTGTTTTAGTTGTTTGGGTCACACCCCCCAATGTTTAAGGCTTACTACTGACTTTGCTCTCAAGGATCAAGACTTTGCCTCCTGCGGCCCCCAGGTCAATTGACTTAGAGACCCCTGCGAGTAGAGCAATAGTCTGAGGAATACTCTCCCAGGCTCCTTGGCTACTCCAGGCTCTCCAAGCTCTCTTGCTACTGCCCCTTTCAGCCAACACAATTAAAAGTGAGGGGATGAGGAAGTCTTGTGAATGCAGGTCATTGTGAACTGACAGAGAAATGAAAAGTTGATGCAGAGGAAGGCCAACCAGAAGTGACCCAGTACAATGGATTACAAATTTTGAGCTTAGCAGAAGAAAAGCTTGGTGTAAAACAGGTAGTGCGTGATTTTCCACACATATAAAGCCCAACAGTTAAACAAAGTTGTTACTACTTTTCACTTCTTATAGATTTTCATATTCATCGTCAGAAGCTAACAATTACTGTTAACTACTCTTGTCACAAGCATCTTAAGAGAAGCTCGCGTTTCTGTTGCCCATGTGTATAAACATGCAAGTGCTGTTTTAACTTTTTATCAAGAGCTATTTTAAAGGCTCTTAATTATTCCCCATTGTTTACATTTTCCTGTATGACAGTGCCTGAGAAGCACCATGAAAGGGAAGTTCTATGTCTCTTTGATTTCAGATATAATTAATTTTATCATCTGATAAATGTTTAATGGGACCTACTTCAAGGCTTAACTTGTCTTACTCACACAACCAATGCCAGTTCCATTTCCAGCCTCATGAGCTGTTTGTGCCAGGAATTACCCCTGAGCATAGAGCCAAGAGAAGTCCTTGAGCATCACCAAGGGTGACCCCAGAAGAAAAAAATACTTTTCTTCTGTTTTATTGGATATGTTAAATCTGCCATAGACCTCTTTCCCCACTATTAACATGTGTCAGTAGCTTTTTGAAGATCATATCTGCAACCAAAGCAATGATGTACACCCTCTTCCTCTTTCCTTTCCCACTCCCATATCTTTGGAGCTTACCAAATTGAAGAACCACAAGTTGGTCAACAAAATAAATAGATGAATCAGGAGAAATTAGAATGAGCAATAAAAACTGTGGGAATGTAGAGAATGTGGCTATGTCTATAAACATGCACATACAAACACATCTATGTAACTGGCTAAGAAAAGTATGTCAGCAAGTTTGAACTGGCTGACAGGTCAGATCATTTTGTAAACTTGTCTCCCTGAAGAATCCAGAGGTGCCACTGTTATAAATCTTAAGTGTCATACTTCTCCCACTTCATTTGATTTAAACTTCTTTAAATGAAATTTTCTTCTGAAAGCATTAATCTGCAAAATGTAAGAAAACACAGAACACTTTGTGGATGCATTGATGTAACAATAGGTGTAAAAATTAAAATTTACTTGCATAACATCAAAAGCTGATTTTTCCCAGATACATATATACATGTTCTAGAAAGAAGAGAAAATCCATCTCTTCTGAGAAAAAGGTTCCTAATAGAAAGCAATGCTATATCAGATTTCATGTACTTCTATGGAATGTAAGCATTGTCGGGACACTAATTCCATGACCAATAATATTAAGACTTTTCATCTTGGAGCCAAAGCAATGAATCTGGGTACAGGATGCAAATATTTACACTAACTGGGTGCCTGGAACAGTGCTAAGAAGTGATCATTATTTCTGAGTACATAAAATTTTAGAATCAGAGAAATCTTCTCAGAGCATCTCTAACAAGGTCTTTGACAGAATTTGGAGAGTAGTTGCAAGAGATAAAGAGGTTCTTCCCTGAAAGGCTCTCTGGACTGTAGGAAAATGGTAGCAGGCTCTATAAGCTGCATCTAAATCACAGAGCCAGAGTCTTCCATGTGTGCCATGAGAAAAGGAAAGTGAGTCTTACACCTGGGCTTTTTTTTTCAGACAAATATGCAAACTGATAATAGGACCATCTGCTTCTTTATCCTCAAATATAAAAGATGACTAAACAAGTAGAGCAATAATCATTTTTCTCCTTTGAACTGCTTGTCTGATATTTCATAAATATCTTTGTATAATCATTTGAATAATGATTGCTTCCAAATTTTCTAATTCTGTTTTGCTTATATTTTGTTGACTTCCAAAGAATGAAAAATGATCAAGTGAATTTATTCAATGACAACATGAAATGCAATAAAATCAATCTCTTCTGCTTGAGATCAAAGTTTATGTCTTTTTAGTTTTTTTTTAGGAATATGGGCCTACATTTGGAAGTGTAAAATACTAATAAAAAAAAAAAACAAGAATGAATGAGGATTTCTGACAAAGCAACACTGCCCTAAGAAAGAAAGCTTAGTTACTATATGAGCTTGCTTCACTATTTCATCTGTTTGTTTTTATTTTCCTTTGGGTATAATGTCAATTTATCTTTAATCCCCAGGACTCTCAACTATAATAACTGCACCTACCAGTGCAGCTCATGACTTTAACTTTCTACTCATTCCTATTCAATGAAAAACTTAGAAATTTTTTTATCTATTAGTTTTCAAAAACTATACTAGACTCCTTTCAGAAGGAATTTTAGCAGATTACCAAAAATAAAGAAAACATGGAAAAAATATAGACCTCAAAACATTTGAAGAACACCCAACCATTATTCCAAAGTAATTCTGTCATAAACAGGTACAGCTGGTACAGCTGCTGGCACTCACCACTGTCTGTAATTTTTTTTTCACTTCCACTCTAGCTATCAAAAAAATCTGAGGTGTCAAATAAAGAATTGAATGTTGGAATCCTGTACATCTTACCAGCTAAGCTAGCTGTAACTGGAATTTGGTAAAAATTGGTTTTAAGGATAATATATTGGTGCTGGAGAGATAGAGCAATAGGTAGGACATTTACCTTGTGCTGGGCCAACCCAGGTTCAAACCCTGCCATTCTATGTGGTCCCTTGAACACCACTAGAAGCAATGCTTGAGTGCAGAGCCAGGAGTAACTCCTAAGTACAGCTAAACGTGATTTGGGCCAATATATATTTTCCGGTTATTTGTTGATTTCACATTGTTACCAAGGCAATAGATTCTGAAAGAAATGTGACCTTATCTTCGTAAAATAAAGGAGAATGAAGCCCCTGTAACAAATAACAAAACATGAGGAACTTCTAGAGTCCCCAAATGCAGGAAGAAAACACATAAGAATTGGTGTTTGCTCTATTTATTCTTTATTATCTCTTGCCTTTTTTGAGGTTTTAGTCATGTTTTCTAAAGTATATAATAAGCATGACCTGGGATAACTCAGTGGTAGGGCATTTTCCTCTCAGGTACAAATGGTTTTATCCCCAGCACTTCCTTCACCTAACAAATTAATCCCAGGTACACCACAAGCATGTGCAACTCAAGGTCACTGCAACAAAAATAACAAAGGAAAAGGAAGAGGGGGAATTGATGTAATGTACAATCTTGTGAAATGTGTATGTAATGTCTAAATATGACAGGTACCTGGTTGAAATGCTTTCCACAGTGAGACCCTGATAAAAAGGTTTGGAGATCACTCACAAAGGGTGACAACTTCATAACAGCTCAGGATCTGGTAGAATGTAGGTAGAGCATGTGAGAATGTTGAAAAAAACAGGCAGGACTTAGTTAAAGCACCTGATGTTAGGACTATTTTCTGTCTAAGGCTTTCTGTCACATTTTTCTAATTCTGTAAGATTATTAAGTGCACACATTTGAAAATAGACTTTCTTGCATTGTCTTGGAAAATTTGAACAACTTTTGTCAACTTTTGAGACATCAATTTTGTTTCTATCAACTAGGAATTAATAGACCAGGTAGATAATCAAAGATAAATAGTGTTTGCTTTGCATGCAAAGGCCCCAAGTTCAATCCCTAGCACCTCTTGGCCCTTGAGTACTGTCAAGAATAGCTTTGGTGGGCACTAGCTTCACTGAACCTGATTATAGACTTGTAAGGCTAAACAAAGTAGCAATAGAAGTGCTCCCAGTTACCCTAAATCCTGTTTGTATTCAGAAGCCCCCAAAATATATGAACAATAATAAAATAGGATGCATGTTATCCTGTCACATGAATTATTATGAATACTGAATGAAGTAATATATAGATAGATAGATTACTTAAACATATTGCTTTAATTATGCTGAAGTCAAAAAAATGACTATTTCTATTCCTACTTGATTCTTTAAGACCCTCACTGGCACTGCTCTCTCAGAAATAGCTGTGAAATATGCCTAGAGGTTATCAAATCACCATCTGGGGACAAAAATCATTGCTCCACAGCAATCAACACTTTCGAACTTTTATGATGATTCTTGCCCTTAACCTGGAGGAAGACAATTCTATTTTCCTCAAGACAAACTAAGAACCCAAATTAGTTCTTAATATTAATCATAAATTATAGTAAAATCCTGGGGTATTTTATAAACATTAGTTTCCAGGCTGTATCCCAAGTCATTTGGGTCAAAATCTCTGACCCAGGGAGTGAGAGAGGCACCAGGCATGTGTACTTCTCAAAGCTCTCCAGGTAATACCAGGGTTTATACAATGTTTAGAACCAACACTCTTGTCATTTACAGAATTAATTCATGAAAAAAATTATTCTTGTAGAGTTAGGACATTAACTTTTTAGATACAGTTTACCATTTCTATCCAGTATTTCTTGAGTTCCTTTCCTAAAATGTTCTCATTCTGTGTCTTCTTCTCATAGCAACATCCTTAAGCATTTATATTTCTTGATGACACACCCAACCATGATATGTCTCTCTTAAATAGTCCTTAAATACTTACTCTTGTTTTTCTCTTTCCAAGACTCAACCCATATTACCTTGAGCCTGAACTCAAGCAATTATTTCAGGCCTTGATATTTGTGGACCTTCATCTTCCATTATCACCCTACACAGCCAGAGATTTTCTACTCATATAGACTTATATTTTTATGCCTCCCATTCATTTCTTCATTTGTGGATTGGGAAAGTATGATTTAAGGGGACCACCATATCTGGTGATGGTTAGAAGTTATTACTCAGGGATCAATTCTGCTGGTCCTTGAGGAAATTATGTGTAGTGTTAGAGATTAAGCCAGAGCTAGTCATGTGTAAGGCAAGCTCCTTAACCTTAATCTCCCATCTACTCATTTCTATTACTAGAATCAAACTGATTTCTAAATGGACTGACCCCTAACTCTGTATGCCTGAACTTATATTTGTGTGATACTTTATGAACAGTTTAATAAATGTTCAATACATGAGTGAATTAATGCCATGACCCATTTCCTTATCCTCATGGTTTCCTGCAATCTGACTAATGTGGATCACTGAGCTATTACTCCTCCCTGCACATTTTGACCAAGCTAAATGTCCGTTCTTCTTAGTCCTAATAAATCTGTTTGTATAACTACATTGTTTTCATTCCATTGAACTCCAGAGAAAAGCCAGAATATCTGAGACTAGAAATTGTCACAAGCCTGAAACCTAAAGGAAGCTATCGTGGCAAGCTCCATGTTATGGTAAGTCTCGTTCATACTTGTTCATACTCAAATAAGCTTCTGTCTTTACCACAATTCTAGTGTTGTATGTAATAATATAAGAGTGATAGTGGAACATTCATGTTCATTGTGTGCCTTTTGACTGAGCAAAACCCCATTTGCTTTCTATAGCAAAATTTACCATTATTTTATTCTAGGGAAAAATAATTTTCTTCTAAGATCTTTATTATCAGAGAATTTTTAAGTGCACCATTAATGAACATTCAACCTAAGTATTTTCCTACATTTAATCAGTTCTTAGGATTAAGTATAGCATCTTCATGAAAGAAGACTCATCTGGAGGAAGAAAAACTTCCTATGTCTGTGGACCTGAGAAGGAATAATACAAGGGAACAAAATGTTTCAGTGTGAGGCTGGCTCCACGTTTCTTACCTCTGCCCATCTGACCATGGCCTCTACGGTAAAATAAGGACGGGTTTATTTCAAAGTAACTGGAATTTTCTTAGTTAGAAACCCAGCACAAATCTATATGTCTAGCAAAATCGTTCCATTCTACTGTGTTCACAAATATTGAACAGGCATCTCCGTACTAATACTAACTTTATAAACTCCCAAATAATGATTTTTCCCATCTGGAGAAACACTGTACTGTACCATAGACTCATAGATCATACTGATTACAATTTATTGATATTGTTTAGCAATCATATTAAAAAGAAATTAGAACCAACAAACTTTACAATATGTCTGTTTGTCAAGGTGGTAATCTGAAAAGGCATAAGCAAATATGGGAACATTGGTGAAGGGAAGTTGACACTGGTGGTAAAATTGATGCTAAAACAATATATGTCTAAACTTAATTATCAATGACTTTGTAACCATTTTTTAAATTAGAAATCTTTTTTAAAAATTAGAATAAAAATAAAAATAGGAATAAAACCACCATTTATACCAACAAGTCAAAGTCTAGATAATTTAGCTATATCATGCTGCATTTTGGTAAAAATTAATTATTCTGCTATATTATTTTTATTGCTAACTCTTGGACTCAAGAAAAGAATTTTCAAAAGAAAGGGATGAGGTTGATAGAGTTGACTTACATTGACTTTTTAATAAAGTAACATTTATAGAAGAAAAATTAAATCATGAAGAAATTCCTCCAAGTTTTTTTTTTACTATTTAAATGGAAGATTGATAAATAAAATAATCAGTAAAAGTCAACAAAGAAATGAGCCATGTATCAAGGGGAAGTTTCTTCATTTGGTAGAGGAGTCACAGAGGCTGTTCTATTAGATAAATGCCAACCTCCTCCCCAACGTTAATAAACTGTAATCTACTAGGTATTTTAGAATTGTAAACTATGGAGCTACAGAGACTACTTCCACCACTTTTGTATTTGTTCTTTGGACTCCTTCCTTGCATCAGTCATCTTAAACACATTTTAGGGTTTTTTTTAACCCACAGAGAAAAGTGGCGACTTTTTATAAAGATTTGTTCAAGAATAAACATTAGCTGGCAATGCAATGCTGCTCTTATAGCATATTATGCATACTACTATTTGCCAGAATAAAGTTTTAGTTATTGCACATACATTTATATAGACACACATGTGTGTATATACAGAGAAGTAGAATTTTATATAGAAAGATTGTGTATATGAAAATGAGACCTTTATTTGTTTGTGTAATGTGCCAAAATATTAAAATTAGAAAATTCCGCCAAGTTCTTCACAGCTTTGCTTGAAAAATGCCTTTTTATAATGTATTCAAAGTTGATTCACTTTCTTGAGAATCTCGAAAAAATTTTGGGCCAAAGTCAGTTGTTTGATCCCTTATGTTGCCATATAAAAGAAGGAGAGGAAGAGGAGGCATATGAAAAAGAGGGGAGGGAAAGAAAAAGAAAGGTGAACAAAAGATGAGGACACAAAAAATAAGAAATACTAATTACTCAGAAAATTTACAATAAATTAAATTATTCCTTAATATTTATGATTTTCTTCTTTGACTATAGAATTGAGGACTAAAATTTACTGGTTTCTTACAGTTCTCCCAACACAAATTCTATTCCACTACAAACTTTATTTGAATTAACTACTACTCAGATATTAATAGGTCATGAAAATGAGACTTACTTGATAAAAATTCCCAGAAAACTTATAGCTTCTTCATGTCACCCCAATTTCACCTAGAAAACTTCCTTAATTCCTTTACTCATCTTACCATTCTAGATTTCTGTCTCAAACTTTCTCCTGGTTATGGTGTTTGCATATTCATTTCTGTCACACCCATTGGTGCTTGTATTTTACTCATGGCTCTGCACTCAGGGTCACTCCTTGAAGACTCAGGGAACAACATGGAGTGACAGGAAACTAATATAGTAGGTAATATGCAAGGATGTAATATAGGTAATACTATATACGAGTAGGTAATATTTAAGGCAAGTACCTTGAGCACACTATTATCTCTTCAACCCCTGATATTTTTCATCTTAATAAACATAATCATTAGTAATATATAGTTATATCTATGAGTATACACATATATATAGTTAGTAATATATAGTTATATCTATGAGTGTATATATATATATATATATATATATATATATATATATACTTCTCCAACAGAGCTAAGGATAACATTCAAATATAATCTAGTTTGTTTCAGATTTCTATTTTTTAACTACATTTTTTAGTTTGTTTTTTGTTTGGGATCACGCCCAGCAGTGCTTGTTGTGCTTGTTTGCTCCTTAACAGGTTATTTACGAATCCTCAAAGAGCTCCTAGAATGAGAAATTGATTCCCTTTCCCCTATCCCCTAGGAAGGGGAAGCAATCTTGGTAATATTTATCTGCTGAAAATAGTCCACACAGACAGGAGGGTAAAAACGCAAGATGGTCGAATATAGAATCCTTTGTCATCCTGCCAGCAGCTCCAAAACTCCAGAGCCTGCCAGCCAGATGCCCCAAAAGACCCCGATTACCTCGCTCCACCACTATTTATTTAGGTTTTCCATAGCGCTCCCACTTGGAAGCTCATAGGTGGTACAACCTGCAGAGATTAGAATTTTATAGAGAAGTATTATAAAGGCTTCCAAATATAACAGTGCTCAAGGGTTACTCTTTGCTCTGCATGCATAAATGGCTCCTGGCAACCTAGGGAGACCATATAGGATGCCAAAATTCAAACCATCGTCTCCTGGGTTGGCCACGTGCAAGGCAAATGCCCTACCACTGTGCTATCTCTCCAGTCCTTGCTTCCTATTTCAAAGAGCTGATTTCTAAGATTTCTAATAGCAGCTGTCTTTTTTTTTTGGGGGGGGGCACACCTGGTGACGCACAGGGGTTACTCCTGGCTATGCGCTCAGAAGTTGCTTCTGGCTTGGAGGACCATATGGGAAACCCGGTGATCAAACCGCGGTCCATGCTAGGCTAGTGCAAGTAAGGCAGGCACCTTACCTCCAGTGCCATGCCCGGCCCCTAGCAGCAGTCTTTTTGAGGGAGCTAAATGATTACTTTTTGTAAGAAATTAATATAGTAAAAAATAATATGAAAATACAACTGACTTGATCTCCTTGATGGTGAGATTCACTGCTGTCTTTCATGGACATCAATAAATGAATCTTATGACTCTGTATTCACTGCTGTCTTTTATTGCCATCAGTAAATGAATCTTATGACTCTGCAGGGTGAACCAAAGAATGGACATCCTTGATACGAAATATGGCCTCTCTCACCACTTCTATTCAACATAGTACTGGAAGTACTTGCTATAGTGATTAGGCAAGGAAAATGATATCAAGGATCCAGATAGAAAAGGAAGAAATCAAACTCTCACTATTTGCAGATCACATGATATTATACTAAGGAAACCCTAAAGACTACCAAAAAAAGCAAATGGAAAAATAGATTTATATAGCAATGTTGTAGGCTATATAATTAACACACAGAAATCAATGGCCTTTTTATACACCAATAATAATAGGCGGGAAATGGGCGGTAAAAAAACAACCCCATTCACATTAGTGTCATACAATCTCAAATATTTGGAGTCAACTTGACTAAAGATCTGAAAGACCTATACAAAGAAAACAATAAAATCCTGCTCCAAGAAAAAAGGAGAGGACTCATGGAAATAGAAACACATACCCTGATCATGGATTGGCAGGATTAACATCATTAACATGGCAATACTCCCCAAAGCATTGTACAGATTTAATGCGATCCCTCTAAAGATACCCATGACATTCTTCAAAGAAGTGGATCAAACACTTCTGAAGTTCATTTGGAAAAATAAACACCCATGAATAACTAAAGCACTCCTTGGGAAAAGGAATATGGGAGGCATTACTTTCCCCAACTTTAACTGTATTACAAAGCAATAGCTATCAAAACAGCATGGTATAGCATAAAGAAAGACCCTCATTAGAGGAATAGGCTTGAGTACTCAGAGATTGCTCCCCAGACATACAATCACCTGATTTTGATAAAGGAGCAAGAAATTCTAAATGGAGCAAGGAAAGTCTCTTCAACAAGTGGTGTTGGCACAACTGGCTAGCCACTTGCAAAAAGTCAACTCAGCCCGCAGCTAACACCATGTATGAGGATTAAAGGATTAAAGACCTTGATATCAGATATGAAACCATGAGTTATATAGAACAACACGTAGGTAAAACAATACCTGACATTGAGACTAAAGACATCTTTAAGGAGGAAACAGTACTCTCCAAATAAGTGGAAAAGAGAGAAATTGATGAGAATATTTTAAGCTGAGAAGCTTCTGTACCTCAAAGGAACTAGTGTACAGGATACAAGAGCCACCGACTAGTGGGAGAAATTATTCACCCAATACCCATCAGATAAGGGGCTAATATCCATAATATACAAGGCACTGATGGAACTTTACAAAAAAAATTCATCTAATCTCATCAAAGAATGGGGAGAAGAAACAAACTGATACTTTGTGAAAGAAAAAATACAAATGGCCAAAAGACACGTGAAAAAATGCTCCGCATCACTAATCATCAGGGAGATGCAAATCA
>PVKC010004478.1:24661-35680 GCA_004027635.1 Crocidura indochinensis | reverse complement strand
AAATGGTGTAAGAAAAGGATGGAGAATGGAAGAAAGAAAGGAAGCATGAAAGAGGAAAGTAGGAAGAATGGAAGGGAGAAAATAAGGGAGCAAGGCAGTAATATAGAAAGAATGATTGGAGGAAGGAAGCACGGGAGGAAGGAAGAAAGAAAGCAAGGAAGGATGGAAGATAAAAAGGAAGGGAGGAGGGCAGGAAGATAGAAAGAATGATGTGAGGAAGGAGGGAAAGAGGAGGGAAGGAAGACAGGAAGGAAGGAAGGAAGGAAAGAAGAGGGGAGAGGAGGGAAGGAGAAAAAGGAAGAAAGAAGGAAGGGGAAAGAAGAAAAGAAGGAGGAGGAAGGAGAAAGAGAAGAAAGGAAGAAAAGCAAGTATTGAGAAAAGGAGCAAAGAAAGGAAAAATGGAAGGAAGGTAGGAAGGAAGGAAGAGGGAAGGAAGGAGGGAAGGAGGGGAGGAAGGAGGGTAAGGAGGAAGGAAGGAGGAAAGGAGAGAAGGAGTGAAGGAAGGAGGAAAGGAAGGAGGGAAGAAAGGAGAAAGGGAAGAAAGGAAGAAAGGAAGGAGGGAAGGAAGGAGAAAGCAAAGAAAGGAAGAAATAATGGATGGAAGGAAGGAAGAAAAAGACAACTGCCTGAGAAATTTTTATCTGTGTACTGAAACAATAATAATTCTAATGTTTCACAACTATTTTTATACTGATTTTATATTGATTCTAAATCAATATGATATCTGACCAGAAGTGCTGGAGAATTTTCTTTTATGAATTTTTCTTTTCTCTAGTAACATTACATTCAATTCTTTCTCCATACCCCTTGCAATGTTCACTCAATATAAAGATTAGTATCCAGTAACACTCTTTGGTATGTTTATTGGGAAATAGAGATGAAATTGTGTTTGTGTGATATATTTTATACAGACATATGTGTACTATTTCCTTTTAGGAGTTTTGTTTATAATATGGATATGTACATGTTATATAGCAGTATATGTTTTATGTTTTAAGTAATAGTATATCCATATAACAAAAAATATAATGGAGGAACTGAAAAATACTTCTTGACCAAGATGTTTCAGAGCAGGAATCCTGAGACATATCATTTTGTGTATAATATTTTATGTTAAAAATAAATCAAGATCCTACAAACATATAAGAAACTTTTACCATTCTATTAAATACTGTGAAAATAAAAAAGAGTTTATCAACTAATATTTACAGTGTACAAACTCCCACAATTTCAGATCAATTTCTACATGAAAAGAAAAAATGTTCATATAGGGAATATGGTCATTGGCAGATGGCCACTTTCTCTTTATCAAGACACCCTCTTTTCTCCCTGAAGTTCCTGCTTCTATTAGTTCCTACCTCAGACTATATTCCTTTTTTTTTTCTTTTGCTTTTTGGGCCACACCCAGTGACGCTCAGGGGTTACTCCTGGCTATGCGCTCAGAAGCTCAGAAGTCGCTCCTAGCTTGGGGGACCATATGGGAAACTGGGGGATTGAACCACAGTCCGTCCTAGGCTAGCGCAGGCAAGGTAGGCACCTTACCTCCAGTGCCACAGCCCGGCCAGAATATATTCATAAATTAGGTTTAAATCAAGAAAGATTCTAGATCTTCTTCTATGGGTATTCTTGATCCACACTTGATGAATATTTACAAAAAGGAAATGTTGACTACCTATTTTTTCTTTTATTTTCTCTTCTCTCTCTCTCTCTCTCTCTCTCTCTCTCTCTCTCTTTACATTCTGGGCTAAAACCCAAAGCCTCACATAGGCAAGGTAAGTACATAACTTTTAAGTTAAGGTATCTTTATTTCAAAGTATATCAAGCTTTATTTTCTTTTAGCAAACAAAATGATTATTTTGTTTTATTTCTATTAGAAGACCAATAGTACAATATATAGCAAAATTGCAGAACCAATGCACTATATCTATTAGATAAAATTACATTATGAGTAAAAACATATATTACTTTTTTACAACAATGTTATCACGAATGTGAGCCTTTCACTACCGTAGGACAGTGACCTTCCCTTGCAGGAAAACCTGGCTACGACAGAAGCTTTTAACTGTCCCCAGAGTCTAGTTCTTGACAGCTCCAGGATTGAATTTAAGAGTCAGAAAAATTACTATAGAGCAAGTAATTTATTGAAGTGAAAGTATATACCCAAGAATCAAAATGCAGGTATAGTTGGTTGAGATTAGTACTGCTTCTAAGAGATGTCATTTTATTAAACAAGAAAGTATTCACTCAAGGGTTAACATGCAAGCTTACTGTAGAGGATAGAAAAACTTTGAAGCAATTTCCTAGGTCATATAGGTACAGATTAATTTAATAAAGCATAATATGACTTATGACTTAATTCTTTAAGATAAAAAATATATGATTTCTTAGATTCAAAGTGCTACCCAGATTATAAATACATTCAATAGTTTTCAGGGATTTCTGTAGAAATTGGAAACTGTTAAGGCAAGAATTTGTATGTAGTTGATCCTTTTATCTGATTCTGACTGATAACAGGTGTTGTTGCTCCAATATGGTGTCCAGCCTCATTAATTAATTAATTAATTTACTGACATTTTCTACCAGACAGCTATATGGGTTTCCAAGAAAAATTCAAACAATGTTAAAAATAAATCAGAAATCAAAAAGAGGGAGTGGTTGACACTAACAAGTTAAAGGTTAGGTTCTAGTTATTACTGTTTTTTGTATAAGCCTATAGATGTGGAGGTTATTAAATTTTGAGGCTGTTGATGTTTTAAGTATCTTCACAAAGAAAGGCAAAGAGTCATCTTCTTCCTTTTCTGTCTAGGTACATCACATTTTCATCAGCTGTTAACCTGTTTCACCTCTGTGGCCTCCAGTTTCTGCTACCTTTATGTTATCTATGAAGAGTTGCTGAGTAAAGGTTAAAAAAAAATTCCAAATGTCCAAAAGAAGAAATTGCTCTGTATCACTAAGAATCAGGTGAATGTAAGTCAAAACAACCAAGAGAAAGAGTGGCACACATCAAAAAGAATAAAAGCAAGCAGTGTTTATGATAGAAGTGGAGAAAAATGTATTGGCACTCACTGTTGGTGGATATGTCAGCTATTCCGGCCTTTCTGGAAAACAATGTGGATATTCTCCTAAAAACCTAGGACTTGAGTTCTTATAAGACTCAGTAATTAAACCTCTTGAAATATTCTCCAAAGCCCCCAAAACACAATACAGAATAAATATTTGCACTCCCATGTTCATTGTACCAAAATTCACAATAGCCAAAATTTAAGAAAAAAAATGTTCCCAGAGACTTGTGACCGGATAAAAAATCTCTGGTTCTTACACACAATGGGATACTTCTTGGGGGTAAGAAAAGATGAAGTGATGCAATTTAAGTGGATGGATCAGGAGAGTCTAATGCTAAATGAAGTTAGTGAGAGGGAGTGAGACTGATGAAAAATAATATTTCTCATATGCAGGATATAGAACGAAAATATAAATGGAGATAACAAATGACCAAAGGCAATATAAATGAAGAACTGAAAACTGATCACCAGTAGGAAGCTTTGGGACTGCAATCATGGAATGGATAACTACAACAATGTTGCAGGGAACTGGTCACTCAGGATAAGTGGTGGCTGAAAAGAGGTAAAGTGATATGTATGATGATCCATCTTAGAACTGTATTGAGAATCACAGTGCTTAAAAGGAGAGGGGAAATAATTAAGGAAAAAGCTTCTGCCATGAAATCAGGCTAGAGGAACAATAGAAAAAGCAGGGATCTATGTAGAGGTAAGTGGACAGGCATAAAACATTGATTTTTGGGTTTTGTTTTGTTTTTGTTTTCGGGTCACACCTGACAGCTTTCAGGGGTTACTCCTTGGCTCTATGGTCAGAAATCGCTCCAGGCAGTCTTGGGGAACCATATGGATGCGCGGATTCCAACCACCATACTTGTGCATGTATTTGGGACAAAAAAATGCCCCCAAATCAGTCATGAATAATCTTTTTCTTTCATTATGCTTGGAAATAATTTTTAAAAATCCATTAAATCGAATACCATATATGCTAATTTTAAATTGGCCTTCTATATTGCATCCTAAATCACACAATTATATATATATATATATATATATATATTTGTTTTTTTTTTTGGGGGGGGTCACACCCGGCAGTGCTCAGGGGTTACTCCTGGCTCCATGCTCAGAAATTGCTCCTGGAAGGCACGGGGGACCATATGGGGCACCGGGATTCGAACCGATGACCTTTTGCATGAAAGGCAAACGCCTTACCTCCATGCTATCTCCCGGGCCCCTATATTTTAAGATGTATTAGTAAATAGACTTTTATGAAAGTAAGTGTATTCTAAAAACTTTGCTTCCATCAACTCTCAAAAGCTATCACCTCATATTATAGAATGAAGAAATTATGGCTAATTAAGAAATCTGCCTTATCAAATGTGAGAGGTACAGAAAAATATCTGAGGGTGAGCTAAAAAGCTTTTGCCTGCAAAAGACGGTTTTAAAGCTGTCTACAAAAATTGAGTTTTAGCAGCTGTTCGCACTGCAAGATGCTTGTATTTTAGAAGCTGATGAATTTTCTTGTAAGAAATGTGACTGTGGCAGTGGCAAAGATGAGTGCTCAAGGAAAATGTTTTCTTCTCTTCCATTGGAACGCTCCCCTTTCCTAGGGCTTCCCAGGAGTATAAACAAGATCCCTTTTCATGACATCAGTCCTATTCAAAGATGTCAACAGGGAGTCAGGAAAGGGTCTCTCAGAGGAATAGCTCTTTTCCCCTCAGGAATGCTGCCTCTCTTCTCAGGTGATGAGAGGAAGGTGTGATTCTCACATTTAATATAATCACATTTTCTGTTTAAATGAGAGGCTTTCAGTTAACATCTGGTCCTTACAAAGAAGCTCAGGGCAGTCCTTTTTTTTATTGCTGGCTGGCTCATTGAGTCAAAGGGACTTCCTGCCATTCTAGAAGTCAAGGTAGTATTATCAAATGGTTAAGTTCCATTAAACCCAGCTGGAAATTAGCAGGCAGAGGGAGCGTTTTCAAGGAACAAGAGATTCCTGATAGTTGGCATTTGATCTTTTTAGTCTGTACCCTCTAATCAGGTAGCTGTTCAGTTATGCCAAAGAACCTTTGGCAATTAAAACACAACAAAAAAAAAAAACAAAACACTTCCTGAGAATAGAATGGCTAGAAAAATAGAGACATTTGTATTTGCTTGTGGGTTAAAGTACAGTGTAAGCTGTTTAAATGTTACCTTGGAGCCATGATTTAGGAGTCTAAAAGAGGGTTTAGCATCTTAAAAAAGAAGGGCTGAAATCTATGCAGAGCCATGGGAAAATTTCAGATTATTCCTTTCACTCTCCATTTTCCCTTGCCCAATAAAAATGGTATCTTTCTTGTTAATGATGACAGGTAATTTTTATTGCTTTATTTAAGCACTGTGGTTACAGAAGTGGTCATAGTTGGGTTTCAGTCATAGAGTGCAAACCACTCTTAAACATTACAATTTTTCCCATCACCAATGTCCCCCATTTCTCTCAACCCCCCATCTAAACTCATCTCTTGGGCAGCATTTTGCTTCTCTCTCATTCCCTCACTCCTCCTCTCTCTTTCTCTCTCTCCCTCTCTTTTTCCTTTTGGGGACTGTGGTTTGCATTATTTTTAACGGAAGACTGTCATGCTTGTCACTTTGTCATTTTCAGCAACCAGTTCTTGTTCAGAGTGATCAGTTCCAATTATCATTGTCATGTAGAGCCTCTCTACTCTAACTGCACTTCTTGTGTCAGGCTTCCTTCTTATTCATCTATAATATCTAGGTCTTTAATCCATTTTAACTTGTTTTTGTGCATGCTGTTAAAGAGAGGTGTAAGTCCTTTTTTATTTTGCATATAATAGTCAGTTTTCCCCAGACTCACTTGTTGAGGGGAATTTTCTTACAGCTTTGTATTTTTTGCTTCTTTGTCAAAGATTAATTGTTTGCATACATGGGAGTAAGTCTCAGAAAATTCAAATCTGTTTCATTAATATGAGAGTCTGTTTTTGTTCTAATACCATGCTGATTTAAAAACTAATGCTTTATAGCATATTTTAAAGTTGGGAAAAGTGATGCTCCCCATCTTCTTTTTTGCCAAAATTGCTTTATCTATTCATGGGTGTTTATTGCTCCACAGAAAGTACAAGAGCATCTGACCCACTTTGAAAAATGTCATGGGTATTCTATAGGCATTCTCACAAATCTGTGCAATGCTTTGGGAAGTATTGACATTTTACTGATATTAATCCTCAATCTATAAATAGGATATATATATATACATATATATAGTTCCATTTTCTCCTGTCCTCTTTTATTTCTTGAACCAGTGTTTTGTAGTTTTATTTATTTAGATCTTTCACTTCTTTAGTTAAATATACTCCTAGATACTTGATTTTCTGAGGTATAATTGCTATTGGAATTATTTAAAAAAATATTTTCTTCTCTCATTATTTGTGTGTAGAAAAGGCATGGACTTTTGCATACTAGCTTTATAGCCTCCCACTTTACTATACAAGTCTTTTGTGTCAGAAGCTTTTTTGTAGCTTTTAGGATTTTCTAGATATGGTACCATGCCATCAATTTTCACTTCTTCCTTTACTATGTGAATGGACTTGATGTAGTTTTCTTGTCTAACTCCTATGACAAGTACTTTCAGTTTTATAATTAATGGAAGGGTGGGGCCCAGGAGATAGCGTGGAGGTAAGGCATTTGCCTTTCATGCAAAAGGTCATCGGTTCGAATCCCGGTGCCCCATATGGTCCCCCGTGCCTGCCAGGAGCAATTTCTGAGCATGGAGCCAGGAGTAACCCCTGAGCACTGCCGGGTGTGATCCCCCCCCAAAAAAAAAAGATTTAAAAAAATTAATGGAAGGGGGTGATAAGAGGCTACTTTGCCTCATGTCAGATCTTAGAGGATATGCTTTTATTTTCCTCACTAAGTATAATGCTTACAGTGGGTTTGTTATAAATGGCTTTTATAATATTAAAGAAAGTTCCTTTAATTCCCATCTTGTTGAATTTTTATTCTGTTGAATTTTCATCATACATTGGTATTGGGCCTTGCTAACATATTGGACCTTTCTAACATCTATTTATATAATTATATGGGGTATTAGTTTGCTTTTATTGATATGGTGTATTACATTGATTGACTTGTGTATGTTGAACCATATGTTTAATATGTTAAACCATTCTTGTATCCCTAGAATGAGTCCTGATTGCTCGTGTTGTATACCCTTCTTGATCAGTTGTTGGATTTGATATGGTAGAATTTGATTGAAGGCCTTTGAATCGGTGTTCATAAAAAATATTAGCCTATGTTTCTCATTTTTGTTGTTATTGTGGTGGTATCCTTTTCTGCTTTTTTTTTTATCAGGGTGATGTTGGCTTCATAGGAACTATTATGGAGTGTTTCTGTTTCTTGAATTTCTTGGAAGAGCTTGAAAAGTATTGTCAGTAGAACCTCTTTACAGGGTATAAAATAATTCTCTAGTGATCATCTGGACTTAGGCTTTTTGAACTTAGGGAGCATTTTCGTTGCCTTTTAAATGTATTCAATCATCATTACTCTGTTCAGATGTTACATATCAGCTTGGTTCAACCTTGGGAGTTTATAAAATCTAAAAATTTATGTTTCTTCCAGGTTCTTTTTTTTGTAGCATAAATATTATTTAAGTAATCTCTTATTATTTAAAAGTTATAAATATTATCAAGTAATTATTAATAATTATTATTATTGAATTTCTGTAGCAGCTATAATGACACCACCCATTTCTGTTTCTACAGTTTCTCTGTCGCCCTTTCTTTGTAGTCTTGCTAATGGTTTAACAAGTTTGCTTCTATTTTCAAAAAATAAAAAAATAGATTTCATTGACCTTTTGGATTATCTGGGGGGCTTAGTTTATTAATTTCTTCTCTTTATTTTATTATTTCCTCTGTGTCCCTTCTTTTAGCTCAATTTGTTGCTCTTTTTCCAATTTCTTAAACTGTACCATTAGGATATTTATGTAAGACATTTCCTCTTCCTGATAAATACTTGAAAAGTTATAAATATTCCTCTTAATACCACTCTTGCTGTGTCACATAAATTCTGATAAATATGTCTTCATTCACATTTGTTTCCAGCAATCTTTTAATTTCTTCTTTGATTTTTTCTGTCCCCACTGGTTGTTCAGCAGTTAGCTGATTAATATCTAGGTGTTAAAGTTTTTCTCCTTGTCCTATTGTAATTCACTTCTATTTTTAGTACATCCTGGTCTGAGAAGATTGTTGATACAATTTATATCCTCTTGATTTTATGGAGGTCTATTTATGGCCCAGAATGTAGTCTGTCTTAGGGATGTCTTGGGGATGAAGAGTATATATATACAGAGAAGTGACTTAGTATATTCTCTATTTCTCTATTTCCACTTCTCTATTTCTTTCTTCAGAGCCAGAATGTCCTTGTTAAGTTTTAGTCTGGTTTACCTATCAAGAGACGACAGGTAATGTTAAAATTTTCCACCATTGGGCCCTGAGAGATAGCACAGTGGTGTTTGCCTTGCAATCAACTGGTCCAGGACCAAAGATGGGTGGTTCGAATCCCAGTGGCCATATGGTCCCCTGTGCCTGCCAGGTGCTGCCTGAGCACCGCCGGATGTGCCCCCCCCCCAAATATTTATTTTTCACCATTATTGTGCTCCTACTGGTGTCTTTCTTCAAATCTGGCAACAGTTGTTTTAAGTAATTTGATGATCCTTTATTAGGTGCATATATGTTTAGGATTGTGAATTTTTTTATTGCAGAAATCTTTTGATTATTAAGAAATGCTCATCTTTGTCTCATATAATATTTTAAGCCTACTTGCTGTGCTGTTTAATATTAGTGCAGCCACCCCAACCTTTTTAAGGGAGTTATTTGCTTGAATGATGATTTTCCCCCAACCTTTGACTTTAAATCTACGTTTGTTCTATCTATTCAGATGTGTGTCTTGCAGGCAGCAAAATCTTAAATTCAAGTTTCTTTTTATTTGTTTGTTTGTTTGCTTGCTTTTTTGAGCCACACCCGATGACTCTCAGGGGTTACTCCTGGCTATGTGCTCAAAAATCGCTCTTGGCTTGGGAGAACATATGGGACGCCAAGGGATGAAACCGTGGCCCTTCCTAGGCAAATACTGCAAGGCAGACGCCTTCCCGCTCCACACCACCCCTCTAGCCCTTGGATTTAATTTTCTGATTCGTTTTGTCATTCTGTGTTTCTTAAACTGGGGCAATTAGTCCATTGACATTGGAAGATGACTGTCATTTTATTTAGTGTTATCTTTTTCTAGGAGTTTGTTGTGGTACTTGGGTCTATATTACCTTAAAGGAGACAAGTCAGTTATTCCTTTAAGTTTGGTTTTGAGTCTTAAAGTTTCTGAACTTTTGTTTATCCCTAAAGCAATGCAACCATTCTTCAAACCTGAATGAAAATCTGGCTAGATAAAGTATTCTTGGTGAATCATTCATTTAATTGAGTTTTGTCACTATATCCAACCATTATCTTTGGGCCTGGAGTGTTGCTAGTGTAAGATCTGCTGTCCATCTAAAGGATGCTTCTTAGTATGTAATTTCTCTTTCAGATTTTGCTGTTTTCAGTAACTTTTTCTACCTAATCTATTTCTTTCTGTGATTTTCATCATTATCACTAAAATGTTCCCTACAGTGATTTTATTTGGGTCTCTTTTTGCTGGTACTCTTGGGCATTAAATATTTGATTGCATGCCATTTTTAGGTCTGGAATTCATCAGAAATTATTTTCTTTGTTCTTGATTCTTCATGGGGGTTTCTTCTTAGGTTTCTGAAACTCCAATTATTGACATGTTGTTTTGATTGAATTATTCCAGAGTTCTATTGTCATCTGTTCACTTGCTTTGAATAATTTAAGCATTTTGAATATTTTTTCCCATTCTGATAGTTTACTTTAAGGTTCTTTTTGAATCTTTTCTATTGAATGGAGGTGTTATGCAACTCATCTTTCAGCTTAGTGATTCTTTCTTCAACAGCTTGAATTACTCTGCTTGAAGTCTTCCAGTGTGTTTTTCATTTTGTCTATGAAATGATCAGATCTGTTATTTCTGTTCAAAGTTTTCTCATTTCTTCTTTCACATTCTCTTGAGTTTTATTTGTGGTCCAGTAAGTTTGTTCATAGTTTATTTGAGTTCTTTGAACATCCTCCACATTTTCTCTTTAAAGTGCTCACTAGAGAGACTGTATAGGTGGCCAGTACTTGTCAGGTTTTCATTCTCCAAGTATGATGAGGTTCTACATATTTCACCTATTGTGACATTTGCAGTGTGATAGTCATTGAGTGGAACAGAAGCACTCTTCTTATTGGGCTGGTCTTGCAGGTTATGTGTGAATGAGTAGTGTACTTGCCTCACAGCCACACACGGGACAAAACTGGGTTACCACATTATGCTCATCTTACTGTGTCCTATATAGCCATGCATAGTGTGCTTGCCTCTTGGCTGCTTGCAGAAAAAGGCCAGGTCATCATGTTGTGCTGGACTTGCCAGGTTCTGGGTGACATATTATTGAAATTGCTTGAGCGACCGGTCTTTTTGAATCCAAGCCCCATTACTGTAATTCTTTATTTTCCCTTTAGGGAGTGGAACTGTTTTGATTATAGAACTGTTCAAATGAAGGGATGTTTTCTTGACCTTTGTGTTAACTTAAAACAATAATCAATGCTGTTTGATGAAGAGGAAGATAAATTATTTCCCAGTTTAAAATGAGAACTGCTCAGAGGGAAAAGCCAAAACAGAGTTTTAATTTGCAGCTACCCCAGCCTTTTGCCATGCATCACCAAGATTCCAATTTATATGCAGTTGGAACAGAAGCTAAAGTAATCATTTAAAACGGCAAAGTATTTGTCTATGAAAGACATATATCCCTAACATCCTGGTTAAATAAAAAAAGCTTATTTGGGGGTTTGTTTTGCTGTCACATCTGTAGTGCTCAGGGGCACTCCTG
>PVKC010004478.1:0-24561 GCA_004027635.1 Crocidura indochinensis | reverse complement strand
ACGATGCATACATGCTAAAAGGAAGGACAGTGAGTATGCATAACTGAGAACCATTCAATTACCATACATTGATTGCACAGAAAATGGAGATATGTCTTAGAAAGTATCATGTGTGTGTATGTGTGTATGTGTGTGGTGTGTGTGTGTATGTTAATAAGTTTCAAGGAGGCAAGTTGTAAAGAAGAGCTCTCTGAAATCTACTGACTGGCACCTCCACTGGCTGGTACTGTTGAATCACAAGCTTGCCTTTGATCTTAACAGTGTTGAAGTTTTCTAAAAGTTTCGTTTGACCTCAAAATAAACAAACTGTAGTAGGGAGCTTCTGCAATGCAAAGGTAGTCACACTTTCCAAACTATAAGCCCCAAGCCAAACTGCATGATTTTTCATAACTCCAGAAAGTCCATTGAATTATTTTTGTGATGGAGTAGAGAAAAGGGGCCAAATTAGTAAAAATAAAAAATAAATAATATAAAATAAAATAAGATTTGACAACATTAAACATGAGCTCAGCTCATTAAACTCACTCTCAACCCCACATATGCATTCTTCCTACCCAAGAGGTGGCAGTGCTTCAGACAGAAACCAATCTAGATGTGATGAAATGCAAATTAGGAGTATAATACTTGGGCTTAGTGGACAGTTGGCTCTAGTCCTAGAATGTCTCTTTTTTCATCATTTCCTTTGGTGGTAGCTTGAAAATGGTAAGTTTTTTCATAGCTAAACCATTAGAATTTTCTTTATTTCACTTTGTAGACTCACTAAAAATTCATCTTCTCTGTGTCCCATTTTAGAAGTTTCTTCTATAATTATCCATATTTTATTTCTACAATCCTTTCCTTCTTATTTCTAGCCACCTCAAAGATTTTCAGTATAGGAAGCTCAAAAGGAAAGAAAATGAGCAGAACAGGGAAGGACATAAAGAGCCTCGAGCATATTATCTTGTTACTGGGAAATGGCTATGAACTGAAATAGGGAAGCATTGAAAACAACTTTGCTTACCAGTGTTCTAGTCACTCATAGATTTCTAGTTTATTTTTATTTTTTTATTTTGCTATAGGATTTTTGGGGGAACAGATGTACATAATTAGCAGTACTGAGGAGCTACTCACAGGTGGTACAACGCTTGGGGGTCACTCCCAATGACTTCAGAAGATATAGTAATGAAGACTGAACTAGGAATACATACGTACAAAAATAGCACTCAGGGCACTGAACTACCCCTCTCCTACCCTACACTGGTAGTTTTAAAAAGGACAGTTTACATTATGTAGTCATTTAAGAAATTGTTTTAACTTACATGATGTATGCTACAAAATATATACTTGTGAGTATAAGATACATGTATATAAATAATCACTTCTTGCGAAATTGAATAAAATTAGTATCTTTTACATTTTTTCAAAAAACAGGTTAGTCTAAATGTTAAATAAAAGTGGGGCTGGAGCAACAGTACTGCAAGTTTTAGTACTGCAAGCCTTGTTATGCAACCAACCTGGTTTTTGTACCCAGAACTACATATCTTTCTCTCAGCACTGGCAGGATTGATCACTGAATGCAGAGCCAGGAATGAGCCTTAGCATCACTAGGTGTAGCCACAAAAGTGTAAAATGATAAATAAGTTTTGACTAAATAAGTAATAAATATTGGTACCATAAGTTTCTAATGAAATAATTATAAAAGACCTATAGATTTTATCTACGTATAGCACATTGGATTGAAATTATATGGGTGTATTTATTTGCATAGTAATTGACATATTATGTGTATGTTAAATTACATATGTATATGACATGTATGCTACCATTAACTATTTTATTTGAAGGGGGGAAACCTCTCAAGTAGTGTTTTGGCAGCCTAGTGTCTCTCCTGGAAATTCTCAAACCGACTGGAGACAAGCAGTTCAATGTGAGGGTCTTAGAACATGGAGATGCACAAACTCTGTGCTTCAAAGGAACTGGTATGTCACCCTGTTGATGCTTAGTAGGTCATGTGCTGCTCCTGAAGACAATGTGGTACTGAGGATAAAATGCTAATCAGGGACTCACTACTGTACTAATTTTTATCCCTTAATTGGCAGAATAACAGACATGATTATGAAGAGGAGGGACCAGGTCATCCTGAGTGATTACCTTTCCAAATTTGATCAAACACCTTGTGCCCTTAGAAATCTTTTAAATAGAAATAAAGCTCAGAAATATCTAATTTCAAGATTCTCTACTCTAATTTCTGCCAGAAATAGAGGAATATTGTAAAATTAATTTATAGTCTTATTTGTGCAGTAAAGGTGTTTGACCAGATAATTTTCTAAGTCTTTATGTCTCTTAGCATCTACTCTTATATTTGTCATAATTATTAATGAGTAATCTTGGTGCAGTTTTGTTTTCTCAAAGGTCACCGAGACAGGCATGTGATAAATATATTTTTGGTGAGTTGCTCTGTCAGCAACATCCAAATTACAGTGAGCAGGATTGTTTCCTCCTGTCTTGTCAGCCTGAATATCGAGCTGGTCCTGATATTATAAAGAAGATAAAGAACCCCCCCACCCAAAAAAAAGAAATCCAAATATCTTGTCCCAGAAAGATAGAGACTCTTTATGGTGACTCTCAGTCAAGTTAAGAGATGCCATCAAAAGGACCCAGAATGCAGGACCAGAACAGTAGCACAAGTGGTAAGATGTCTACCTTGTATGTGCTAGTCTAGGACAGACAGAGCGGTTCTATACCCTGGGATCCCATATGGTCCCCCAATCCAGGAACAATTTCTGACCACATAGCCTTGAGTAAGCCTTGAGTGTCACAGAGTATGCACCCCCCCCAAAAAAAAGGACCCAAATGTGAGGAAAAAAAAGAAATAGAAAGAAAGGAAGAAAGAAAATAGGGAAGAAAGGGAAAAGGAAGGAAATAGGAAGGAAGGAAGGAAGGAAGGAAGGAAGGAAGGAAGGAAGGAAGGAAGGAAGGAAGGAAGGAAGGAAGGAAGGAAGGAAGGAAGGAAGGAAGGAAGGAAGGAAGGAAGGAAGGAAGGAAAGAGGAAAGTGGAAAGACAAGAGAGAACAAAGATTTCTCTCATTGGTGACAATCCAAAAGTCTTCTTTAATATGAGCCAAATCAATTATTTGCACATGTGTGACTATATGTCTATATGATAAGAGGTTATTTTGATATAATTTTTATTCAGATATACTTATCACATTTGCTTCAAAAATTATTTGTTTTCTAGAATTCAGTGGGTGAATGATTCCTTCCTCAATTCTGAAAAATAGAATTGAGTTCCTAGTTAAAAATATTGTTATAGACAGTGTCCAAACAGAATTTAACTGTGATGCAATTAAATAAAATAATGAAATTATTATGTGATGTTTGATAGTTTATGCTTTAATTACATAACCTATTATAATAGTTTCAGTTTGTATGAATTTCTATTGAAGGTAGTAATATCTCATGGCTAATTTTAGGCAAGGCTTATTATTATTTTCTTCTCTGCTTTTAAAACTCTTTATTTACCCTTAAAATAATGATGTATTTCACAATGAAGTAAGAATAGGATAATGTTGGTATTAGACTATTGATATATCACTACTTTACAATAGTCTTTCTCAGCATTAATAGTTTCTAGAGGTGTTTAAAATTAACCAATAGATTGTGTGGTTCACTAGTAATTGCTTGATGTGGTGGGAATGTTCACATTGACTCAAACGTTTATAAGAAATGATTCATTATTTTCGGATTATCTGAAATAAATTCCTGTGATAATATGTGGCTTATACCTTTTACATTATGCTACCTAGCTGGCCTATAAACAAAAGGCTATAATATAATGTCTCTACAAAAGCTAGGAATAATCAAAAGGAATAATCATTTAGTTTCCATAAGCTTTTCTCTAGAAAGTAGCTGCTAGTTGATACCTTAGTAATAAAGTTTGGTCCCTCAAAAAAATTAAAAGTGAGTGAAATAAATGACTCTAAGAAAAAATCTACTATTCATATAGCTATGTTACATACTCAGTTACTCAAATTTTTGAATGACGTACATAACTTCTCTCAAATTTTTCTATTATAATAAAAATACATTATTATCTACCTCAAAGCATGATAGAAAAATAATCTTTAAAACATAAGCCTTGAATATCCAAGATTTAATTGGACATTTATATTGAATGTGGTATTTGGGATAATGGGATAAGCTGGACATTGATGAATCAAGATTATATTTTATGTAAAAATCAACTTGTATATATTTAACCTCAAAGGTTGTGTTCCATATTTGAGGGAATAATAAATTGATAAACAAGGGCAGGTTGATAAAGAGCTATATGGACAACAAACTGATCATTTTAATTACACTGTCAGAATCATTATATATATATAATCATTATTTATATATGTACATATATATATAGTTTTGCAAGTTTTTCACAGTTGTATTTAAGTGACATAGTGACAGTGAATTAGGGCTGTTCCTACCACCAGTGCTGAGCTCCCTTCACCATAGTTCCCAGCATGCATTCAAGACCTCCACCGTTAGCCCCCTAGACTGCTAGAGTAATAGGTGCATTTATATATAACTTGTTATAGTTTGAGCCTCTTGATTCTATTGTCGTTGACACTGGTTTGGGTCTTTAGGGCTGACTATTTTTATTTTTTAAATATTTTTATTGTGGTCAAAGTGAATTACAAATCTTTCACAGTAATATTTTAGGCACATAGTGGCATTGAACCCTGGGTATTCCACTACCAGTGTTATCCTCCCTCCATCCCTGTTCCCAGCATGCAACTCATATCCGCCTCTTCTGCCCCAGAGGCTGCTAGTATAAGTGGTTCCCTCTGTGTCTAGTTTGTTATAGAATGGGTATCGATTTTGTTGTCATTGGCTTTGGATTTGGTGTTTAAGACTGATCATTTTTTTTCTAATCAATGTTCATACATCTGTTTGGTCTTGGTACCATTCATCTTTTCACCTCAATTTATGAGGCACACAAGATGTTTCAAGTTATGTGGTTCTGTTTGAAGGGAAAGAAAAAGAAAAACCAAACAAAACAAAGCGAAAAACAAAATATCCTTTTATTTCCATTCTATGCTCCTGGGACATTTGGCCCCTGGACCACATCCACCTTTTTTTTTCCTTTTCTCAGTTGTAGAAAGACATATACATGTGAGACAAAACCAGTTGATTCATGTTATATTGTTCTGTAAATAAATAAATAAATAAAAAGGTAGAGGTCCCTATTTAGAAGCTATAAGTATAAATAAGATTGAAATAAAGAAAAACAAAACAAATGGGGGGCAAGTTTTTTTCATTCTTTCTTCCCTCTCTTTTTGCATAGTGCAGTAAATGGGGGAGATTAGAAAAAAAACTCCCTGGCTTAAGACATATAGGGTGTCTCCACCCTTCGAACATACTGTCATGAGATCAACTATAGGCTTCAGGCATGTTAGTTTTCAAACCTCAAGGTCTTTCTTTATGGTCTCAGGAAAAGTTCTGTTCAGTAGTGGTTGTCATAGTCATTATTCTATAATTAGAAATCTCAGTTTTTGAACAAATCCTAAGGCAAAGCTTAGGATAAATATCTTTCTTTGTGGTCTTATGAAAAGTCCTCTCATTTGAGGTTTTCGTAGTCAGTCTTTTTTAATTAGTGATCTTCAGATTTGCACAGTTCCTATGATGGAGGGTCTTCTTAGTTCATCGCATCATTAGGTGGTGAGATAAGGCAACCTACCCTTAGATTGAGTTGTTGCCGTCATCAGGGAGTCATATGAATCTACCCTGGCACAAGTTGGTGGTAAAGCAATACTAAGGCCTTTCCCCACGGGGCAGTTTGGTGCTGGTGCTGGTGAAGGGAACTGTGTTGGTTTTAAGGTTGGAATCCGTGGATTGGGTTGGGTGGTCTATGTAACAAGTGTCTCACTCATCTATGGGTTTTAAGAAAAATAAAAGACATTAATGTAATAACGCTCAGAAACAATAGAGATGAGGGCTGGAAGGACCAGCTCATGACATGAAGCTCACCACAAAGAGTGGTAACTGCAGTTAGAGAAATAACTACACTAACAACTATCATGACAATGTTAATGAGTGAGAGAAGTAAAATGCCTATCTTGAATATAGCAAGGCGTGAGGGAGGAAAAAGATGGGGGCATTGGTGGTGAGAATGTTGCACTGGTGAAGGGAGTATTCTTTTTGATGACTGAAAACAATTACAAACATGTTTATAATCAAGGTGCTTAAATAAATATATTATTAAAAAGTTTATTTCTTAAAAATTATTGCCAATTTTAGATGAAAATGTATTTATCCAATTGCTTCTGTATTTTTCATTTAAGAACAGGAAGTCTGTTGTTTTTTAATGTCTTTTTAAATTATCACATTCACCTATCTGCACTAGGAAATATAATTAGGGAAAAAACCTCTTTAAACATAAATATAAAATTTGAATTTAATTTATATTATTTTATTATATTGGTTTTTGGGTCACACCCGGTGATGTACAGGGGTTACTCCTGACTATGCACTCAGAAATCATTCCTGGCTTGGGGGACCACATGGGACGCTGGGGGAATCAAACAACAGTCCGTCCTAGCCAAGCGCAGGCAAGGCAGATGCCTTTCTGCTTGCGCCATTGTTCCGGCCCTTCAAATTTAATTTCTTTAACATTTTACATCATTGGGTAATAGTTATTATAAAAATACCCTTAACTCCTCTTCATAGCCTAGGAAGATAATGAGAGTTTCTTCAATATATATTAATATTCTTGAACTCCTGTGTCATTTAAATTGTTTCTTCTTTGTAATATTAGAAAGCAAATATTTTTCTTCTCAAAATACAATGTATTTGATGAAACTTAAACTGTTTTTAACAAAGTTATGCAGAGACTTTCTTTCCATTCATATGTGTTTTGCACACGAGAAGATAAATCACTTCATATTCAATCTATTATCTTGGATATCTATTATCCATTGCCTTGAGCAATACAACTTAGTTAATTTATAAAAACTCAGAATAAAAGTTAAATGAGACAATCTATGTCATGATTTTATGTTAAATATTACATTTCAGATAAACAATTTTGCCATATTTAAAGACTATAACCAGAAATATAAATAGTTATTTTATGTGCTGCCCTTGAGAAGCTTATGAGATAAATAAGAAGGAGAATAGCATCTTCGAATGAATATAAGAAAATGTATTAAAATATAAAATACTAAGGCTATTATTATGATGTGATATTGTTGAGAATAAAAATCCTTGTTAATACTGTTACATTTATAAAAATATTTTATTATCTTCGAAGTAATAAATACAAAATACATGTTCTTGATCAGAAAACCAATTTCAAAGTATAATTGAACATAATAATCAGAAGAAATGCCAATTTGAAGAGCATTGGGATAAACTGGACATTGATAAATCAAGCTTATAACATTTGACATAAAAATTATGCTAAGTCTTATATAGGGAGTTTATTTGTATCACTCTATTTTATCTGTTTATATGTGTGTACCAATATATATGCAAATATGCTTATAAAATGACAGCCATATGGTATGCTTTATATACTTTTAGTATAAGAAATGCTACTTCCAAAGTGCATAGCCTGTAATTTTATTAGGAATTATAGTTGCTTTCCACAAATTTTATATTATCGATGACAGCTTTTACCATACTTTTGATAACTCTATGTCCTTAATGTATTTTTTTAACAAGTTAGCTTGTTGCACTATATTTCTTGAGTAGAAAAACTAAAAATTGCTTTGCCTATGTCCTCCCTTATGTTGTTTGTTTAGATTCCAAATAAATTCTCAGGGGCTACTCTAAGCTCAGGATTTAGTCCTGTATTGCTCCAGAGACCATGTCATGCCAGGGATCAAACCTGAACCACAAGCAAATGAAACAGATCACCTGCTTAGGTATCTCTCAGACTCCTATCACTTATGTGATTATTTTTATGGGGACTTGTGGGTTATATCTTGTGATGATCAGGTCCTATTCCTAGATCTGTGCTCAGGGATCTTTTCTAGAAGGGCTCATATGCTCAGGAGACCATAGAACAGGAATCAAACATGAGTTGCCTATGTGCCAGAAAAATGCTTTACACATGCTATACCTTTCTCTCTCTCTCGATCTATATTTTTTATTTTATTCCCTGTTATTTTTGTATCATTCTTTACATCATTATGTAAAGGAAAAACAAAGCCATGCTCAGCATAAGAATATGAATAATACTTATTAGAGTATTAGCTGATATTATAGCAACTTAGGAAACTAAGTCATTTTATATTATTTAAAAATTGATTTAATTGTCATAAGATTATCTTATTGTGTAGATATAAACATGTGTCTGTATTTCTAAGGCACTATGAGTTATCACTGAATACTTTCATAGAACACTATTATTCTCTGCTCCACGGTGTTTGAGGCATAATGACATAAAAATACTGGCATTCTTGTGATAATACAAACATCTCTTTTCATCATATGAAACAGAGAGCTCTGAAGTTTTATTTGTAGCTTCCATACATCTTCATAACTTCTAAAGATGAATAAACTTATTCAGGATGCTTGAGTTTCATTTGAACAAGATCCAGAGGGTAATCGGTCAAAGAAAGACTGACATTCTTGGCTTTTGGATATTATTATCTTGGTTTCTGGGCACCAATGAATGTCATTCAAGGAGACCAGATGCAGCAATCATGAAGGAAGAGGCCAGAAAGGAGCATTGTTATCAGTGATATTCATTGCTGATGTTGATGTGATCATTATGAGAAATAAGAAAATCTGCCAACTTATGGTAGAATCACAAACTGTCATCTACTACAATAGAAAATATCTTAACAAAGAAAAAGAAATTAGGACATGTTCTCCAGAAGAGAACAGAATATCATTTAAAGACTGAACTAATAATAGTCACTGTGGGCAAACAATAATGTGGTTTGTAGATTGGTAGACACATTTGGAGAAACTATGTAGAATAGCATTATAAAAGAACAATGCTTACTGAGAAGAGGTTTCTTTTCTTCCTTAAAGAATACAGCATATAAAAAAAAGAATAGAGCGTGTTTAGAAAAAATAAAATATTTAAATTACAGATATAATTATGAAAGGAATTCACCTGTGGATACACAAAGCAAAATCTATAGCTAAGCCTTTGTAAAATATAAATCATATATTTATTATATATCACTTCAATAAAAGCAAAATTTGAAAAAAAAAAAGTAAGGTGACTGTGAGTCTATAACTCCTAGTGTCAAATTTGCTTCATTTTTCAATTATTTTAATAAATTGATAAGAGATTAATTTCTGAAGCAACATTAATTCAAAAGAAGTTAATGTACATGTAAAAAAGCAACTTTAATTGATGTGTTTATCCTATCCTTTACTACCTGTATCAGATGATATCACATTAAGATTCAAATATGGAATTGCTTTGTCTTCACTATTCTGTTTGCTTGGCAGTTTTATAATTCTCTGTCTCCCCAAGGAAAATGATTATGTCCCTTGTTGAGCTCATTAGCATTGCCCAGTAAATTAAAATGTTGGAGACAGCTTGAAAGGAACAAGAGAGCACTATTTGTTAATGAAGCATCTTACCTGAACAACATTTTACTAATCAGATGAGGAAAAACAAAGCCATGGTCAGCAATGTGCTCATGCAGGAGAAAATAAGAGGAATCATTGACCGAGAGAAGAGCTGAAATACAGTTTAATCAGCAGAATGGTACTCCTTAACTACATTATGAGATATCAAGATATATTCTTTAGATCATAGTGTACCTATAGTTTAGTCCATCCATGAGGATTTTTGGTTTTCAGTACACTTGATTGGAGACTGCAAGGCAAGTAAATTTTAAGTAAATAGTAGATTTTGAGAGATGACAAAGGCAAAGTGAGGAATTCTATACCTGTATGATATTAGTTTAGCATTTCCTTGTTTCTAAAACACAACAATAACCATCTAATTAGCTTCTCACATTCCTGCCTCCAAGTTGCAGGCTTTTAAACTCTCCAACCTCTAACGTATTCAGTGAGTATCTAAAATAAAAGTCTAAAAGTGTCACTCACCTACTAAACATCCTTCAGAGGTTTCCGTAATATAAAGTATAAAGATTAAAATTCCTAGTTAAGCAAAGAAATCCCCAGGACACCTGCCACCAGATGACCTTTTCAGTTGTGTCTTCTAATACAATTTACCTTGTGCACTTCAAGTTAGCTATTCCAAACCATCTTAGTTCTCTAAATTTTACAGATACCATAATTTTCTGGGCCACTGCATATGCTGTTTCATCAGTGTGTAGGAGCCACTTTATTCCTCCTCATGTAGATTTATAACTAGTGGTAACCAATCTACATCCTCTTTTGTCTGTGTTTTAAGACATACAGCAGCAATCATGGACAAACTTTCAAATCATGAGCTAGTTATTAATATTAATGTTTGCACTATACTTTATGAATACAAGAGCTAGTAGTGGAATTTTCTTTCCATAAGTACTTGTATTAAATATATAGTAGAAACTAAAGTGAAAACCATGTTGTTTTGGGGCCAGTATTATTTGAAGAAAATATGCGTCAAAGTAACTAAAACTCTTATTTAATAGAATAGTCCAAAGTAAAAACCTCTATGTGAGTATATGTGATTTATAAATTGTTCAACATTATTCTTTGTGAAGGCTAGGAGGAAAATTCAAGATCTTAAAATATAGGAAAAGCACTCTACCACTGAGTCTTATCACCATCTGTACTGTAAAATCTGTTATTTGGATACCAGATATGTATCATTATTGATGCTTTTGACCACTTTAATTTATTCCAACTACTTAGCAGCTGACATGACAAGAAAAAATATTCTTACGATACCTACTGATCATGTACTTCTACCTATATCTCCATTTATTTCCTATTCACCCAACATTTGTGATGCCAAATAGATTAAACTCCCAGAATCACAGAGTCCAATAAGAATAATACTTGAGCACCAAGTCAGAAGTCATCTCTGAACATTCCTAGCTGTGTACTTGACCCACAACCTAACAATCCCCAAGGAACAAAACAAAACAACTTGTGGTCCTGAATCTTCCATTGTTAATGCATATGTATGTGAGAAACTGGGAAGGAATATAGATTTGACATTTCACTATTAAATCTGTAACCTAATTTCTAGAATTTTGGTTAATATTCTTATAAAATTGGTTTCTGCTTTATTTGAGGTATCTCATTTCAAAAATAGAAATGAAAAGAATATAATTTTGAATAGAAAATATTCCAATGGGGCTGGAGAGATAGCATGAAGGTAAGGCATTTGCCCTGCATGCAGAAGGACAGTGGTTCGTCCCGGCATCCCATATGGTACCCTGAGCCTGCCAAGAGTGATTTCTGAGCATAGAGCCAAGAGTAACCCCTGAGCGCTGTCGGATGTGACCCAAAAACAAAAACAAAAAAAAGAAAAGAAAATGTTCCAATGATATAGAATATATCACAAAGTGTTTGCATTAGGCTTCGTTGTATAAGCAGATCAACAGGCAAAATAATCAATATTTATAAATAAATAAAAAAGAACACAGAAATAAAATTAGCATTGAAGTCAACATAAGAAATGAGGTACCGTATATATTTGAGTATATAGCGCACTCATGTAAACCGTGCACACCTAATTTTCGATTAAAAATCGGTACAAAATTTTGTTTCACACCAAGCGTTGTAATTGACAGAAAAAACGTTGTTGAACACGTGCAGCCATGATAAAAATCATTTATTGACAATGTAAACTGGTATAATCACAATACTGAAATAAAATGACTGGTGACAATATTTATTTAAAATTCTTCCAAGTCAGATTCATCCTCAGATACACTCAAGAGTTGTTCCCATTCTTCTAGAGTTAATTTGTCATCAGTGTCTCAGTTAGCAGGAACATCTGTTTCTCCAGTTTCTCTCGCTTTCTTCTGAGTCTGAATTCCACAGCAGGTCGTCTTCTGTGCTGTCCATTTGATTGCTGACGCCTGTCTTCAAAAAAATCTTGCTAATCATTTCTTTTGGTGTGTCTTCTCATGATGTGAACCCAGGATGTCACGAGAGATAGGCCAGCCCGGTAAGGGCACAGTGCAAGCTCACAATTCGACTGCGCCCTCATTGGACCCGCCGCCACTGCCACCCCACCCCAGCCCTCATTTATAACGGGCACCCAAATTTTGATTCCTACTTTTGGTAGAAAATTCTGCTCGTTAAACACGAATATATATGGTATGTTATTTGAAACTTGATATTTACCGAAAATCATTTCCTGTCTAGTAACTTGAGACATTTCTGTGAGGTAGAAAAAAAAAATAGAGTACATGGCTTGCCAGTACAAATCTCCATTATTGGTGATCCTCAGAACACATTTCATACAATCCTTCAGCATGCTGAATGTGCTCTCCATTGAACTCCAAATACAATAGGAGCAATATCATATATGGCCTACGTGGCCCTCACATAACAAGTTGTTTTATACTGAGATCTTTTAGTAATAACCCCTATAAATAAAACCTATTAGATAATTACTGGAATCAAAAGCCAACAAAATCAGGGCAAGACATTTCAAGTTTGTGGATTTAGTCATCATACTAGACTAGCTAACAAATCAGTAAAATCATAAATTAATAGTGAGATAAGAGTCTTCTTTTTGGAAGGATGTTTAATGAAGATGATAAAAATTAGCTTTGTTTTCAAGTCCAGTTACAAGAATATAATGTATTTCAAACTCGACCTTTTTTATATTAACCTTTCATAGAAAGTGCTTGTTGAGGAAAGGTGAAATTTACATATTTTTAATAATGGTAGCCACTTGCGGCTGGAGCAGTGATGCAAGCAGTAAAACATTTGCCTTGCCCATTCTAATCTAGTGCGCACTGTAGTTTGATCCCATATGGTCCCCCAAGTCAGAAACGATTCCTAAGCATCACTGAGTGTGGTCCAAAAACCAAAAGGAAAAAAAATGGTAGCCATTGCAGCAAAATGGTAGCTAGATCAATTGATCATTTGTATAATCAGCTCTTGTAACTAACTTAATGATGAATAGTCATATTGGCTGTGTTCTAACATCTTTCATTCATTTCCCTGCATTTTAGGAAACTGTACTTACTTTGAAATAGCTTGACATGATTTTTTATACTTCATTTAAACACTATAGCTTACAAAATAATTCATAATGCACTTTACTTGAGCATTCACTGTTTCAATACTAAAATCCCACTGTAAGTGTGACCTTCCCTCCAACGATGTTCCCAATTTCCAGCCCATTCTCTAAGCCTGCTCCTTGACAAGCACAAAATATTTTATATTGATTGTTATAACAAAATGGTCAGATTGTATAAAAATAATTCAGCAAAAAAATTTTAATAATATTTTTATTTAAATACTGTGATTACAAACATGATGGTAGTTAGGTTTCAGTTATAAAAAAGACAACTCCCTTCACCAGTGCAACATTCCCACCTCCATGGGATCTTATGATCTATTTAGGAGTGTTTCTGGTTTTTCAATTTTATGAGAGTCTGAAAAGGAGTCTTAAAAGTAGTTTCTCTTGAAAGGCATTTTTTTTTAGTTCTATTAGCATCCTCTATATTTCGTCTCTAAATTCTTTATCTTAGAGGTTAACTAGGTGTCATCAGAGTTGCCACCTTCATTTTCTATGCATGCCATTGTTCTGCATTTGTTTTGTTTTTACCCCCTCACCCCATTGACATGCTTGTGTGGTTTAGTGCAAATTGTGGTGGGGTTCATGGACTAGATTAGAAGATGCCCACGGGCATGAAGCAGAGCGGCTTTGCTCCTCTGGCTCCTCCTGCTTGCTTGTTTCCAGCTTACATCCATTTTCACAGCCTCTGCAATGGCTTCTGGGTGGGGGTTGGTCTCACAGAAATGATCTGCTGAGTCCCTGGGAATGGCCTTGGGAGTTGGAGAGCTGGCTTCTCCCTGCTTTTGTGTTTCCACCCTATTTTCACTTACACAGCTTCAGGCTGGGCTTCTGAGTGGGATTAGTCTCAAAACCCCACTATGGTCTACTGTAACCCCTTGGAATGACATCCTACAGTAACCTCATTAAAATTTTTTGAAAAAGAGATTGCTGTATTTCACAGTGGAGTTACTAAACTCATTGTCTGAGACTTTATTGAACTATTTGTTTCTAGTTGAACTTTCTAAATTATTGTTTTTTTACTTAGTAGCTTAATTGGCTATTGTTGTAATTTCCCATCTAATTTGATGTGCTCCTACTGGGCTGTCAGTAGTCAGTATTGTGAAAATGTAAGTGTAGTATGGCTGCATATACAGCTTTGCACTTTGACAACTCAGGATCTTTAAAGCTGGAATATTTTTTAAGCCTTCCCATTTTCTCTGTATGTCTCAGAATTTTCGACCCAAAGACTTTCATCAACTTGAAATCTCTTCAGAGATTGGACCTGAAGTTGTAAAGCTGTGCTGCTGTATTGACTAGCAGTATGAAGGATATGGAGAGGCTCTCCAGTCAAAATCTATTCAGGTCTCAGAATTTTCAGCCCAAAGACTGGACATACATCTACTTGGGGTATCTTCTGAGATCATCAGTGAAGCAGTGAAGATGTTTAAATGTTTTTTTTTTCTTTGTGTTTTGGTCCACACCAATGACACTCAGGGGTTACTCCTGACAATACGCTCAGAATTCACTCCTGGCTTGGGGTACCATATGGAACATCTGCCGTGGAACTATGGTTAGTCCTATGTTAGTGTGTGCAAGGAAAAGCCTTAACACTTTCCTACCACTCCAGTACCTGTTTAAATGATTTTTTTTAATCCAGCTCTATTTGCTCAGAAGATCTGTTAGGAATCCTGAAGGGCAAAAAGTAAATGCTGACATAACTTTTTTTATCTTTACTATCCATTTAGTAGCATGTTTATTAAGGAATAGTTACTATATAAGATAGAGTATGAAAACATATAATAGAACCCTGACTTAAAATAGCAATAATCTGGTGGTGGTGAGGATTTAGATGGTAAAATAAAAATTAAAAAGTAATATATAAACAGGAATAAATAGAAAGGAATAGTAACCATTGAATACTTAAAGAAAAAAATGAACCTACAGAAGCAATTTGAAGATGACTAGAAGATTGCCGAAAGACAGGATGAATGAGTCTCTTCTGGATGATGGAATACACATGCAGGATATAAGGTTATGTTAGATGTTGGCATGTTTCAGAGTAAAGGTCACTAATTCAGAAAGATTGACTTTTCTTTCTGAAAATAAAATGTGTGTGTATGTACGTGTGATGTCTGTGAAAGATAAAGCTGAGAATTAAGAAAACACAGTAGCAGTGTCTTTAAGCTATCCAAGAAATTTGAAATATTATCAGATGGGTTATCAGAAGCCATTTAAAAATTTAAGCAGGATGCTAACATTAAGCTGATTTCTCTTAGTGATGAAGAATGTTCAGAAGGTAGGAAAAAGAATGAATTGGAAATAGGAAGCAATTTCAATCATCTAGATAAGAGATATAAAAGGCTAAAGTAGGCCATACAATTAGATAGCTATTTGAATAGATCCTTCATCAATAAAGATAATGTTTCCTAATATTTTGAATGTTACAGAAGAGAATAAGGAATAGGAATATTTAAGGATTATTTTCACATTAAAGTTTTTCATTCCTATGTAGTAGAACTTTTTAAAATATAATTTTAGATACATAGCAGTATTGAAATGAGCTTTCTTTGCATTTTGAAAGTTTGTTTGCAATGGGGCTATGTGATAGTAGAGTGGGTGTCTCTTGCCTTATATTTTGGTCAATCCAGGTTTAATCCCTGGCATAACATACAGTGCCCTGCATGTGGCCAGGAGTGATTCTGAGTGTAGAGCCAGGAGTAAGCTTTGAGCATCAATGACCCTGGTTCCAAAAAACTGAATATTAAAACTTGACTTTCAAATTACCAAACATCCTCTCTTACCAACTTCCTTTCCATCAACACTGTAAAATGATTCTTACTAAGGAAGTTGACATAAATTAGTATTATTTTTAAGGATTAATTTAAATGATACTTTTTTGTTTATTTTTGGGCCGCACCCAGTGACACTCAGGGGTTACTCCTGGCTATGCCCTCAGAAATTGCTCCTGGCTTGGGGAAACATATGGGATGCAGAGGGAATCAAACTAAGCTCCGTCCTAAGCTAGTGCAGGCAAGGCAGATGCCTTACTGTTTATACCACCTTTCCGGCTCCTAAATGAAGCTTTCTTATATATATATATATATTATATATAATATAATATATATATTATATATATATTATATATAATATAATATATATAATGTTCAGCAATAACTAAAATGTCATCATTTGCACAGTCCTCAGAGCTTGAGTTTTATTTTAATGAGTTGAATACTTGACCATCTGGATTTTTCACATGGATCCATTTGAAAAGGAAACTCCAATGGTCTATAATGCAAAATTAATTTGTTTCAAGGGTCAAACAACAGATTTCCTTCTCTTGTCTGTATTGACAGCTCATTTCTTTGCACTTCATTTGTGCACATTTGGAGAGAAATACATCTTTTTATACAGTTCTGAGCAGCCATATTATTTAAGATTCAAAGTGTTTTGCCTCCTGAGAACTTAAGTCTCATTTGTTAATTGTGATTTATAGCTAATGTTGGTTCTCTACTCCTGACTTTCAGTTAACACACTTAATGAGTATCAGTTCTCAGTGTGCTCCACATGTGGTCTGAAAATGTTATTTACAACCTCTTGATAAGGGAAATGTCACCATGAGTTTAAATCAGAATAAGCAAGACTAAGAGGATCTGGTATCAAGTATCTTCATAGATATATTATCAAAGTCACCCTTGCTCATTTACAATGAATATATATTTGATCAAATAGTATATTTGTGACCACAGATTTTCAAAAATATTTCAAAATGACACAAGTAATATATATGTCAGTTGTTAAGTTTTATGGATTGAGAAATGAAAGAACATGTTAATTTAGCAAGTTAAGTTATGGTGGTCACTATATAGATATTTTTCACAGATTGCAGAATTTGGTTCTCAATAAACTAAGTAAGCACAAAAGTGAAAAATGATAGATATAAGCTATAATTTTCTTTTGTAAGAACTATTGCAATAAAGGAGAGAAGAATGCTTAGATTCTATTTTATTTAGAGGAAAAGTAATGGTGGAAATGATTTAACACTGGTGATGAAAAATTCTCAGATCAATTGTCAGCAGGGAGCCAGGAAGCTAGAAAAGTATTAGCCTTGAGAGAGTCAGCTACTGCCCTCCCATCTGACTCATTTCACTTTCTTTGGGAGAGTGCCTGTGGAGGTGCCAGGATAAGTGAAATAAAGTCAGCCACAAACATTTGTATGGCCTATCACATGGATCACAACAGTCCCACATGAATTCCACTTGAACTAAGCAGAATGGGTACTGATCCCAGCACTCAAATTTAAGAGAAATGAGATCTCAGATTTGAGTGACTAATTGATCTCTTCAGGAAAAGATAATTTAGGACTTACCGCAACACATGTTTTTTGGATTAGTTTATACACTTACAAAAAACAATTCTAAAAACACCCCACAAATAGTAAAGTAAGCACATTTTATTTAAGAGGTAATATAAAGGACAGACAGTCCATTACTTAAGGTGCATGTTTTGCATGTTATCTAACAGTTTGACCCTTAGAGATACAAGCATTACAAGGCTCCAGTAGTTCTTGTCTGGGTAATTCCTGGAGCTGTAGAGATGAGCAGCAGCAATCAAGTCCTTGTTTTAATCAACTCAGGCTAGTTCCTGGAAAATTGCTTAAAGGACAACCACTAAAAATTAATTAAATAAGTAAAGAGGAAGCAGAAAGATAACTCATTCAAGGAATGTTGGCTTCACAGGAAGAAAGAGGGCCCAGCAAAAAAAGTAGAATTTTGCAGCCCATACCATGATACAGGTGACCTCCAAATGTTGTTATTGTTTTTTTTTCAAGATTTTTTCAAACTGCTCCAACATTAGTGAGCTTTTACTATATTTCACTGTTTTATTTAAAAGTTAAATAGCAAGAGTAGATATACTGGTGGCAAGTGGATGTACATTTATTTTCTCACACTCCATCAGCAGTGAGACTAGAAATTTTAGCACGCTAGCACTATCAATATTTTATCAAAGGACAATTTGTAACATTTGTGTAGAGTACTAGAGTACTAAGGATATTGTTCTTGGCACTCTTAAGTATATGGAAAATTAAGAATTAGTATTTCTCTCAAGACAATAATTGGATACTAGACGAAGATAAAGTGATATGCATTGTGTCTCTTTATTCACGATAGTGCAACCCACGGTACCAAAAAGGAAAAAAATATGAAAAAGAAGGGAAGAGGGAGAGAGAAAGGGAGGGAGGGAGAGAGGGAGAGATAAGGAGGGAGAAATAGAAAGATAGAGAGAGAGAAAGAGAGAGAGAGAGAGAGAAGACAAAGCTTGTCTCAGAGGCAGACTGGGGGTGGGTAACAGAACAATGGAACATTGGTGATGGACATGTTCATGCATGAGTGAAGGGGGGTGCACATTATAAGAACGACTTTGAAATGACAGTGTTTAAATTTTAAAAATGTAACAAAAATAATTAGTATTTTGTGTTATGTGAAACTGTATTAAAATAAACTTCAAAATGATGGAAATTTTAGGGACTGGAGCAATAGCACAGTGGTAGGGTGTTTGCCTTGCACGCAGCTGACCTAGCATCCATGTGTTTCCCCAAGACAGGAGCAATGTCTGAACACATAGCCAGGAGTAACCCCTGAGCGTAACCGAATGTGGCCCAAAAACAAACAAACAAAAACAAAATAAAAACTAAACAAGCTAAAAAGTGAAAATTTTGAATGCATATATACACATATGCCTAAATACCAATATAGATATAAATACCAGTAGATATAAATTATTGACCATGTTCTCCTCATAGTTGCATGGCCCTACTTGTATCACCTAACTTTCCACTATGTGTGTGTGTGTGTGTGTGTGTGTGTGTGTATGTATATGTGGTTTGATGGTACAGCAGCCATGTCCTCTTACATTAAAAAAGACCCTTTTCCACAACAATCTCATCAAGCTATCAAGTCACAAGGTTATTACAGCTCTAGAGCTTTTGGACCACTTAGCCTCATAACACCTCCAACTTTTAGTATGGTTAGGCCAGTAGGATCGATCACATCAAATATGAGCATAAGTAAACCAAAAAGCTCAAAGAATCTAAAGAAAAACAGAGAGCTCAAAGAGCACCAACTAGACCAGTAAATTCTCAGAAAATTAGTAACACAATTGAGATATAATAACTATCATATATTTATTTTTATTATTTAAGTTTTGATGATTCAATTTACTTTTGAATGTGAACCTTTGTCTATACCTGCAAGGTGATATTTGGGGTGGTTGGTGAGAAACTGAGTACATTGGTATAGGGAACTTTATATCTGTGATAAAACATTTAATGATTGAAACAAGTGAATTATAAACATTTTGTTAAATCTTAGTGTTATAATAAAAACATTTTGGCTTTTGGGTTACACTGGCAATGCCCAAGGGTAACTCATAACTCTGTGCTCAATCACTACTTCTGATGGTGCTCAGAGAATCATGATACTATAGATTAGGTATCTCAAACTCAATTTACCAGGGAGTCACAGGAGGCAAAGTCGGGGTGATCCTTAAGTGCAAAATCAGTAGTAAGCCTTGAACATTGGGGGGTGTGACCCAAACAACTAAAACAAAACAAAAAAAGATTCCTCTAGGGCAGGGCCACAAAATGTTGTACAGAGGGCCGTTGGCGGCCCACGGACTGCGAGTTATCCAAATTGGCTTTGTGCAAGGCAAGCACCCTACCAACTGTACTATCACTCTGGCCGGAAATATTTGTATTTAATTTAAAAAATGGCGCTTTCAAGTATGTAGCTGAAACAGATAAATTAAGAGGTTAAAAATGCCAAGCAGTTAATCAATAAAATTATTTTTCTAAAGCTTCTGATGATCATGCTTTTATTAAATTTTAACATATAATTGGTGTCACTGTATTTTCTTTATAGTCATCCCTGTGCTAAATTTTATATTTGTAGTTTTATGCTTCTCCCTAAATAGGGGTCTTGATATTGTAAAAGAAAATATGTCACACAAATTTATATCCACTGTGACATGTGATAAATACTTTAAAAGAATAAGGGTACTTCTAATTTAAGAATGAAAGAAATGATAGACAAGAAACATGATGTACACTACAAGAAACAGAAGAATAGCATCCCAAATTTGCAAGCTTTGCTAATAGGGCCAGTAGTAGGAAGGAATATAAGTAGTGGTAAATATTTATAGAGCATTATTTCTGGGCTCAGATGGCCATTACACATACTGGAGTCCTGAGTTAATTTCAGTACTACATACTACATGTTCGCTAAGCCCCCTTAAATCAAAAGCCACCCCTAAAAGCAAAAAAAAAACATTTCTACTTTACAGAAGTAAAAATGTGTATTTTAGAACAGCACTACTTTTGCAGGCATTGTTTTAAACTGCATTGTTTTTCAATAATAACTTTTGACCCTAATTAAGTAATTAATACCATGACAGATATGATTCTAATTGTTTTGTTTTACATACATTACGTCGTGTAAATTTTACAAAAAATACAAAATGGATTCTATTTTTCTTCCCTATTTACTGATGGGAAATGTGGCAGAACTTTAATTAGCAATATAACAATGATTCATTATCTGGCTCTTTGTTTTTAAAACTACAACCTGAACCCTTACATTATGCCTGCTTTATAGCGACATTGGCAAATCAGTTTTCTTGCTGCTCTATTAAATAAAGGATACAAGATGAAATTAACTAAATAACTTTTTCAAGGTCAAATAAATTGTGAGGGAACTGAATTTGAAATTTCTCTAAATAGTTCCAACACCCAGAGATTTTTTATGCCATATCAAACTGCCAAGCACTAGATCTAGTTACTCTGAGTTCTATATTAAACAGAAATAAACAAACAAAACAAACAAAAAAATGCCTAAATATTGGGAACTTACAAGTTAGCCTGGTGAAATGCTTTATTGAAGTTTATAACCAATAATATCTCCTCTTATCTAGTAGTCAATCTTTAGACTACATTTGCCTGAGAGGGTCAGGAAAATAATCCTGGAGCACTTAGAATGGACATTTAGGATACTGTATGTCCTTGCAAAAAAAAAAAATCAGAAAAGGTCAAATTGAGCAGGGCTGTCAGATACATGATAAAAAAGGAAGCGCTGCATTGAGAAGGAGGACATAGTTTAGGTCCCAGCATTGAACATACTTAATTTCAGACATAAAAAGTCATCCTTTCTCTCACTCTCAAAAATGTTGTAACAAATTAACCCCTGTTACTTTTTTATTTTTAAAATGTTTCTGTTGGGGGGAAATGTGTTTGCTTATTTTTTAATGTGAAAGTATTTTCTAAGCGTTTTTTATCATCACCTAGTAAACTTTTAACATTTTGCTACTTGTGACATAATACAAACTGGCAAAACCACTTATTACTTCTGTAATTTTTATTATGCATTATGCTTTAGTACTGGCTAAAGCAAACAGGAGAAAGAATTTTAAACATAATCATAGTGGGCTTCTTATCATATTTTACTTGACATTTTTATTTGCTTATTTATTTTTTGCCTTAATGACCACTATTAAAAAACCAATTACATATGTTTTATTAGGAAACTTTTTATTAGTTAGTATAGTAACTTTGTTAGATAGTATTATTTTTTATTTTCTTTTTTTTTTTACTAATATCTTTATTTAAACACCTTGATTACAAACATGATTGTAGTTGGGTTTCAGCCATGTAAAGAACACCCCCCTTCATCAGTGCAACATTATCACCACCAATGTCCAAATCTCCCTCCTCCCCACCCCACCCCCACCTGTACTGTAGACAGGCTTTCCACTTTCCTCATTCATTCACATTGTTATGATAGTTCTCAGTGTAATTATTTCTTTTCTTTTCTTTCTTTTTTTTGGGGGGGGGTTGGGTCACACCCGGCAGTGCTCAGGGGTTACTCCTGGCTCCATGCTCAGAAATTGCTCCTGGCAGGCACAGGGGACCATACGGGGCACCGGGATTCGAACCGATGACCTTTTGCATGAAAGGCAAATGCCTTACCTCCATGCTATATCCTGGGCCCCATCAGTGTAATTATTTCATTAACTGCACTCATCACTCTTTGTGGTGAGCTTCATGTAGTGAGCTGGAAGTTTGAATGGTGCTCAAGACTTAATACTGATTTTGTGTCCATGAATCACTCCTAGTAGTTTTTAGTTACATAAATGGTTCTTGGAATTGAATCTGACTTGACTACATGCATTACAACCCCAGTACTATCATTCTGGCTTCTACTGACAATGACTTTTCAATAAAGTATTCTTCTTATGTGGCATTACTAACCTTATCATGATTAAATTATAAATTGCCTATAAGTTATTTTCCTTTTGAAAACAACCATATGTAAAATTCTAAAACAACAAAACAAACAAACAAACAAACAAAAATGGCATGATGAATGGCATAAATAAAACAGGAAAAACTAAATAAAGGAAAAACTAAAATTTAGGCTTACTCTACAAATGTATTATTTAGTAGGACTACACAATTCTGTCTCTTTTTTATTTTATTTTATTTTGTTTTATTAATTTATTTTTGTTTTTGGGGGCCACACCTGGAGTTACTCCTGGTTCTGTGCTTAGAAATTGCCTCTCACTCCGGGGACCATATGTCGGTCCTGGGTCAGTTACATGCAAGGCAAATGCCCTACCACTGTGCTACCACTCCTGACCCCATTTTTTATTTTAGGAAGGACTCATTCTTATGGAATGGATGAAGTTTTTAAAACAAGGTAGGATGATTTACAGAAAATAGGATAAATTTCAGTGGTTGGTAAATTGGATGTAGTTTTTTATATATCAACTTCAGAAGTCAATTCTATATAAGGAAAACTAAAAAAATTGAAAATAGTTAACTAGTTGAAAATGACAAATAGCTAACTAAAGTCTTTTGTTTCAGGAAAATTGATTAGATATTAATGTGAAGATTTATCTGCGGGGAAAAGGAGGTCTAATGATGAATTAAATGCAGAGAAACCATATAGCATACAATAAAGCTTCTCAGTTTAATGTGGTATGAGGAAAAAGTAAGATGGAATATACTAGCATTTACATTTTATGGAAAGTCATGAGATACAACAACTATATGATTTTATTGGTTGAGCTCACATGGTCTTATGTAACCCCCACAAAACCATCACATCACATCTTATCTTTCAAACTGCATGGCAATTGTAAAAGTGTTCTTACTGGTTTAAGTTTTCTCTATATAAATTACTCATGTAAAGAATAAAATAGTATATGAAGTTTATAATGATAGAATATCTTTAAATAATATAAATGCTTATAATAATAGTGCATATGAATTTTGATTTTGAACTTTTCCCAATGTACAACTGATTGTTAGCCTGTCATTGTATTAAAAGGTAATTTTTCCTTTTCCTTTATCAGTTCTTTTATGTTAGAATCTATGATATACTGTTTCAATATTTCTGTGTCTTGATTACATTTAAAAGTAAGAATCAGAATTCCCATATGATCCATGAATATAGATGAAATAAAATAGAAATGAAAGGTTGTGAGTGAATGTACATATTTGTGAGATTAAAAAGAAAACAGAACACTGTATCTTAGCAAAATAGAAAATATCTCAAAAACTGAAACCCTGATGTAATCAGATTTCAATTTAATCTAGCATTTTTCCAATATTTTGCATCTAATAACAGCAGAAGTGGGACTGTATTACATCAAAATGACACATAAAAGGGTCTCGCCAAGCTGGCAGAGACTCCTAATGCTTGGAATGGTATTATTTAATATATTTATGACAATTGTTTAGCATGTTTAGAATTTTATAAAAGATAAAACTAGTACTTACTATATATCTCCATATAGCCACATCTGCATAAAAGGAATACAAGAAATGAATTTCCGCTGCATTCTTTATGCCAAATTACCAGTGTTAATGGCTACCCATTAATTTTATTGAAAAAATATGCATTGTTATAAAAAGATGCTTGCTATTCAGATTTAACAGCAAAAGATAGTTAATATAACCCATTTATTAATTGCAATTTGCTGACCTAACTTGAAAACTTACTTGTAAATATGGTCCAAATTACTTAATTTCTTCTTTTTTTTGGGGGGGGTCACACTCTGCAGAGCTAAGAGGTTACTCCTGGTTACTCTATGCTCAGAAATAGTTCCTGGCAGGCTTGGGGTACCATACAAGATGCCAGAACTCGAACCAGAGACCTTCTGCATGAAAGGCAAATGCCTTACCTCCACGCTATTGCTCTGGCCCCAAATTACTTAATTTCTTAAGGCATCAAAGTAATATCTTCTTCCAGGTAAGGGAGTCCTGTGGATTCCTTAAAAACAGATCTGGTAGAGGAATTTTATCTTTTTTTTTAGTTTAGACAAAAAAGCTAAGAAGGGACTCAAGGAACTCAAGGATCATA
>PVKC010004477.1:0-35567 GCA_004027635.1 Crocidura indochinensis | reverse complement strand
CCTTCTGAAGCAGAGTCTGGTCTCATGCCACAGTCCAAATTTGTGGGAGGAGTTGAGAAGAAGGGCCACAAAGCATGAGTCAGCAAGTGTTTGGGTTGTAGCTTCTTGCTGGGGGATGAGATGTGGGGCTGAGACTTTCGCTTAGGACCTGGGGCAGGAGGTCAGACTTGGTACCTAATGGGTTAAGAACTGAAGGTAAAAAGTGTTAAATAAGGAGGGATATTGGAGTGGGATGCGGGGGTGAAGGGATAGAGGATTTCTGAAGGGGGCTATATATATACTTTAGGCATGGATTGTTAATAATTTGGTTTGGCACTCAGAGAGGAGTCCTCTGTCTATATACTCATGCCACATAAAGACATACATTAGTGATCTATTCATAAATTGTTAGAGGTCTGACCCTAATAGGATGTGTCTGAGCTCTTAAGAAATGGTTGTATTAAGATAATTAATTAGCTTAGATGTAGTTAAGGAAAGAGAGGAAGAGAGAATAAAAGATGAGAAGAGAAAAGAAAAATAAGTAATTACAGTAAAAATAAAATTAAAAAAATTTTTCCGGTGTGTTGGAGTTGGAAGATTGTCCCAATTTCTAGGCACTTCATCTCTGATGGGGGTGGGCATTGCTAAATGAGGGTTTCAGGGTTAGATAATGGCTGGAACATTTTAGGATATGCATAGTTTTCTCATCTAGAGAACTAAGCATGTAGTACTGTTCACTGCATCTTAGGTATCAAAGTTTCTTTTTTAAAGAGAAACAGTGTGGGTTTTATTTAACATAGATTGAATTGATGATGATGAAGAAGAGGAAGAAGAAAAAGAAAGCGGAGAAGAAGCAGGGAAGAGAGAAAGAGAGAGAGAAAAGAAATGGTAATTTTCCAAAACGTGTTTGATGAGTAGGTCCTGTAACCTAAGTCTGTGGTTCATAGTTGACCGTTTCAGTGGTCTGAATGATCATATGCGTGAGGTCATAATCAAGGACATAAATCAAAGGAGAAGGGTAAATTGGAGTATTTTATCAAGCCATTATCATAATGCACACTGTATATGGTATCTAGTATGATTGAACACCTATGTGTAAAATTAGGGTGCCCACCCTTTGTATCCAAGAACCACTGTGGGCAAAGAAACTGAAAGGTTTTTTTATGCCTAGTAAGATTTTTAAGGACTTAGAACAATTAATTATAAAATTCATATGGAACAACAAAAGACTCAGGCTAGCCAAATCCATACTGAAAACAAGAAGCTGGGTGGCATCTCTTTACCTAAGCTGAAGCTTTACTATAAAGCTATAATGATCAAAACATCATGGTACTGGAACAAAGACAGAGTCTCAGACCAGTGGGTTAGAATATTCAGGGATATACCCCTCAAATATACAGTCAACTAATATTTGACAAAAGAGCCAAGAACTTGATATGGAACAAAGATAAGATAGTCTCTTTAACAAATGGTGTTGGAACAACTGGATAACCACTTGTAAGAAATTAAAGATTGATCCGTATCTCACACCTCACACAAAAGTCAACTCAAAATGGATTAAAGACCTTGAAATCAGACCCGAATCTATAAAGTTCATTGAGGAAAAAATAGGCAGAACACTTCAAGACCTATATATCAAAAAAGTCTTTGATGACAGGATGCCAATGGCAAGGACTTTAGCATCAAACCTAAATAAATGAAACTACATCAAACAAAAAAGTTTCTGCATGGCTAAAGAAACCCTGGTTAAAACTAGAAGACAGTTAATGGAATGGAAAAGACTTTTTGCACTCAACACATCAGATAAAGGGTTGATATCTATTTTTGTTAAACATTGGCAACTTCTATAATAGATGGCAACTTCTAGATAGATGTGGTAAACTTTGGGCTCACTGTCCACGATTTTTACTATATACAGAAATAGGAAGCAAAAGAAGGACCATTAGGAACAATTGTCTTGCCTCACAAAAACCATCCTGACAAAAGAACTTTGCAACACACTCTCTCCCTGTTCCTGCCTTACCCAGTGGCTAAAGGAGATACTGTTCCATTTTCCCCCATCACAGGAATTAAACATTTTATGAAGCATTTTACTACTTCTACTTTAAACATACATCAAGTACTTTAGAACACTTAGAATAATTGCAAAACTTATTTAACATTGTTAATCGTGTACCAAACAGTAAGGAATAAAATGCAGATAAAAAACAATGGTTATAAAATAAACATGCCTTCTATATTTGACTAGTCCACCTGACCTTTTCTCTTTAAAGTTTTCTATTCCTTGTCTTCTAGCCAGCAAACAAACTCAAGGTGTTTCTCCTGAGTTTTGCTTCCAGTGGTGATAACAGTCCCATTTGGAAAGAATCATTTCAGGAAGACGTTTTTATATTTTTAAGAAAATGAACATTTATAACACATGTCACTTTCTACTACTTTTATCATATGTCAGCAGCCTCATTACCCTTATTATGTACACAGGCTTTCTCTCCATGTCCAGGAATTCTTCCCAAATGATGGTGGTGCTTAGGTGGAGCATTTATTTGTAGAACGAATATCAACCATCCAATGGCCAGAAAACTGGTCCATCTGCAACTACCATGCTTTCATTTTATGGGCCCATTGGATTTTGGTTGGTCAGTTCTAATCAAAATATGGTTGGGCCTCATGCAGATGAAACACAGCAGTCAGTCGAGGTCCTGGTTCTACGTGGCCTCTTATCTCAAAGAGGTGGCAGGCTATGCACCCATGCCATCTGGCTTTCGTGGGTCTTCGGAGGCCAGGGGCAGATGCTATCATGCAGTTCTTCATGCCTAAATGCCCTCTGCAGGCTATTGGCACTTTTCGCCTCTGATCTGGTTGGGTCTTGAGGGCCCTAGCAGCCAGCTGGATTAGAATTGGAGGATGTTGCTGCCTTTGGCTAAGGAGGTGACTGTGGGGGCTGAGGTTTGCTTCTGCTTTAAGGCCTGGATTGAGCTATAGGGCATCTGTGGAGAAGATCCAAGATCTCTGTAATAAGGAGTCCACTGACCCTCCCTGGGTTTCTCCAGTTCAACCCAGGCCAGAGACCAAAGGTCCTTGAAAGCTTCCGAAGCAAACATAATCTTTCTTGTCTGTGTTCTGCTGAAATTCTAATTATATATATTATGACTATATATTCTATATTATATATCAATTAAAGATGATGGGTCAAAATGCTTCCCAGTTTTCATATATGAATTTTCCCCAACAATGAAATACACTTTTATTTTCTTTAACATCCTCCTTTTTATCTCAGTTCTACAACATCTTATTCTTTTTCTTGGTTTTTTTTTGTTTGTTTGTTTTTTGTTTTGTTTTGGGGCCACACCAAGCAGCGCTCAGGAGTTACTCCTGCCTCCATGCTCAGAAATCACTCCTGGCAGGCTCAGGGGACCATATGGGATGCTGGGATTTGAAATGTCCTTCTGCATGCAAGGCAAACACCATACCTCCATGCTATCTCTCCCCAACATCTTGTTCTTAGTAACTTTAGTTCTAAGGGCTTTTTTGTGTGTTTGTTTCTTCGTTTTGTTTTGTTTTGGGGCCACACTCTGTGACTCTCAGGGGTTATTCCTAGCTCTGTGCTCAGAAATCACTCCTTTAAGGGCTCAGGGCTCAGGGGTTATTCCTGGCTCTGTGTTCAGAAATTACTTTGTTAGGGGCCAGAGCGATAGCATGGACCTGGGCTCACATCCCCTGCAACTCATATGGTCTCCCAAGCCAGGAGTAACCTCTGAGTGTCACCGAGTGTGCCCCCCAAAGAAAAAAAGAAAAAAAATCACTCCTTGCAGGCTGCAGGACCATATGAAATGTCAGGAATTGAACTACAGGTCAGCTGCATGCAAGGCAAACACTCTACCTGCTGTGCTATTGCTCTGGCCCCTAGTTCTGAGGTTAATATGATTATTATTATGAACTGGGTTGTCTTTTTCTTTGTTTTGCCTGTTCATCAATATTATTTCCTCACTGTGCTCAGATATATAAATTTATACAACATATATCTTTCCTTCTGACTTATTTTGCTTCTAATATATCCCTGAAACTTCCATTTTGCTGAAAATGGCAAAATTTTATCTTCCATAGATGACAAGAATTCCATTGAATAAATGTACCTCATCTTCTTTATTCATTTTATATTGATATGAAATTCAGTTGCTTTCATACTTTAGCTATTGTAAATAATGTTGCAGTAATCATTGGGTCAGTATATATTTTAGTGTTAATGTTTTTGACTTCTTCAGATAAACACACCAAAGTAGGATTGCTGCATCACATGATAGCTCTAGCTTCTTAAAGAAGCCCCACAGTGGTATAGCTATAAATCTAACGCAGACCCAACAACACTGGAAACATGACTTCTAGCTGCAACCACAAAACTTTGAAATGTGCCTGGCACGGTGGCAAATAAGAGTTGGGGATGTGGTGTGAGGTGGAGGTGATAGCATATTGATGATGGGAGGTGATACTCATCAGGTGGTAGGATTGGTGTTGAAATATTAGAAGCCTAAAACTCAACTATCAGTAACTTTGTAAATGTTACAAATGTAAATGGTTCTTTAAATAAAAAATTTGCACAGAAAATAAAGAGGTCTTATAGTATTTTCCAAACAAAAGCACCAATATACATTCCCACCAACAGGATGAGAGCTCCTTTATTTGAACACTCTAACACGTGGTACTGCTGCTTTTGATAAAGCTGTTCTCAGATTAATAAGGTGGTATCTAATTGCTATATCAATATGAATTTATAATAAATTAATAAGCATTTACATGTCTATCATTCATCTGTAAGAAAAAAAACTTTCTTTGCAATTCAATGTGGTTTGCAATTTAATGTAGTGCCAATGTTTTTTTCATTCTGACGTTGCTGTTGGATCAAACCCTGCAAAATTTTCTAATGCTATTGTCATAGAACATTTATTTCATTTATGTTATCTTCTATGTACTTTTAGTTTCAACTAAACACCTAGGCATTTAATTCACCTCAAGTATATTTTTATATATTGGTTCAGAGAGATATCCACTTTGTTTTTTTTTGGGGGGGGGGTTTGGGCCACACCCAATGACGCTCAGGGGTTACTCCTGGCTATTTGCTCAGAAGTCGCTCCTGGCAGGCACGGGGGACCATATGGGGAACCGGGGGATCAAACCGTGGTCCGTCCTAGGTTAGCGCAGGCAAGGTAGGCACCTTACCTGCAGCGCCACTGCCCGGCCCCCGAGATATCCACTTTCAATGTTTTTAAAGTTACTGTCAATATGTCCAGTATATTTATTTAAATATTTTCTACCATTTTATAATTACATATTTATCACATATAAATATTAACAAATATTTATTACTCACTGAACCTTAAGTTCTATTTTATTGATCTGTGTTCATAGTTTTATTCCAATATATGGTATGTTTTTAATTAAAATCAGTAAAATAAACTTAAAGTCAGGTAACATGGCACCTCCTTTATTTTTCTTAAGTATTGACATTAATATTTGATATATTTTCTGATTTTTTATAAATATTTTTATAAATCAGTATTTTTCTTACTATTTACCTAAAATTTATTAGAAATTATTTTCTAAAGGCCACACTGGGTAGTGTATGTGAGGGAGTGTTGGGAGGTCTGGGACTCCTTATGACAGGGCTTAGTTTATGTGGCTGATGGTGCTCTGACTAGAATCATACCTGGTAATACTCAGAGGACATCAGAATTATACCCAGTAGTATTTAAGAGTAACCAAAGCAAAAAAAAAAAAAAAGAGTAACCAAAGCAACATCTGTTAGTGTTATGGGGCATGCAGGACCAACTAATGAACTTAGGGTCTTGTACATATTAGGTATGTGCATTATCACTCCAGTTATCTCCCTAGTTCTTCCATTGGAATTTTGATAGGGATTACATTTAATATGTATACTGCCTTGGTATAGAGGAATTTTTGTCTGTAACAGTTCTTTCCGTACAAATTAATGGATATTAGTTAATCTCTTTAAGTCTTATTCTATATCTTTACCAGTGTTATAGCTTTCTTTATACAGTTCTTTAATCTCCTTTGGTAAATTTTTTTCTAGTTATTTAAATCATTTGGTTGGTGCAATTGTAAATGGCATTGATTCTAATATTTTTCTCATCCATTATTTGCATATAAGAGCACAACATATTTTTGTATATTGATTTTGTAATAGCCGTTATGCTGTCCTCATTAATTATTTCCAATTGCTCTTTAATGGAGTCGTTAGGAATTTTTACACATATTATCATATCATCTTCAAGTAATGATACTTTTAGTTCTTTTTCAATATTGGCTGCTTTAATTGCTCTGTTAAAGAAGACTATCTTGCTCATTATTTTAAGAAAAAGAGTATGATATTACCTTTGCATTTATAATAAAAATATCTGACCTTTATTATTTTGTGATGCTTCTTCTATTTCAATTTTATAGCAGGCTACTAAAATTTGTCTAATTTTCTTCTTAGTATTTATTTATATAATCAGATAATGTTTGTCTTTTTATTGTTATCATGTATTACCTTGATTCATTTGCATATGTTGAACCATCCTTGCATGATTCAAATACCATCCATTAAGTCATGAGGATTATTTTTATTCAAAGATGAATTCCGTATGCTGGCATTATATTGATAATTTTGGGGAAGGCAACATCCGAAAGTGCTCAGGATTTATTCCTGGATTTACACTCAAATATAAACTGCTGACAGGATTTGGGATACCCTTTGGGGTGCTGAGAATTGAATCAGTGTTATCTGCATGCAATGTAAGCTCGCTACCTGCTATATCTCTCTTGTCTTGTTGATAGATTTCACATCGAGGTTTGTCATATTCATTTATCTAGGTCATCAGACTACTTAGCATATTATTGTATGCTCTTTAACTGTTCTATCTATGATTTTATTTATTAAATTTTCTCTCCTATAGATGTCATGAATTTATCTTTTATTTAAAAAAGCTTGTACTTTAATATTTTATATCTTTCTGTTTCATTAATTTATCCTCTATTTTTAATTTTTGTTTAGTAAATTCTGTTTTTATTGCTACTCTTTAACTCAGTTGCTTTAGCTTAAGTTAAATCGCTTGTTATTTTCTTGCTTAATTCGTTATCTTCTTTCTTGTTAACATACATTTCATTTTAATTTATTTCCAGGTATTTTTAAATGTATGGTTTCAACACCATAAGTTTATTTATTTTTTTTTATTTTTTACTTTTTAGGGGGCACATCCGGTGATGCTCAGGGGTTGCTCTCAGAAATCGCTTCTGGCTTGGGGAACATATGGGAATCCTGGGGTCTAACAGAAGTCCGTCCAGGGTCAGCTGCTTGCAAGGCAAAAGCCCTATCACTGCGCTATTTCTCTGGACCCAAGCTTATTGATTTTGTGTGTGTTCCAGAACATGTTCTATTCACTTCTTTTTGTTTGTTTGTTTCGTTTTGCTTTTGGGCTACACCTGGCAGTTCTTAGGGACTGTGTGCTCAGAAATTACTCCTGGCATGCAGGCTCTGGGAACCATATGGAATGCAGGAGACTGAACTCGGGTAGGCCGCATTCAAGACAAACACGCTACCCGCTGTGTTATGGCTCCAGCCCCCACATGTTCTATTCTTTAAAAAGTTTTATATGTACTTAAAAATGTGATTTCTATTATGCAGTGAAATATTCTACAAACATCTATTATTCCCATTTATTCTTTTTTTCATTTATTACTTTTTGGGCCATACCCGATGACACTCAGGGATTAGTCCTGGCTATGCACTCAGAAATTGTTCCTGGCTTGGGGGACTATATAGGACGCCGGGGGATCGTACTGCGGTCTGTCCTAGGTTAGCTGCATGCATTGCACCACCGCTCCAGTCCCTATTCCCATTTATTCTAAACTTAATTCCTTGGGTCTTTTACTTTCTTATTTATTCTATGTCTAGTTGATCTGTTCATAATTGTAAGTGGAGTATTAAAATTTCCTACCATTTTATATTACTTTGATATCTTATTTCTTTTAATTAGTACTTTCTTGGGGGGCAATGAACCATGCCCAGTAGTACTCAGGGATTATTCTTGGATCTTTGTTCAGGAGTGGCCTCTCAGGAGCAGCCATTGGCAGTTCTGGGAGAATCAATGCCAAGGTTGAACCACATTTGGCAGCATGAAAGGCATAATTATTTCCTGCTTATTTCTCTGGCCCAATTAATATTTTTCTAAGGTGTTGGGTTGCTTCTTATTTCATGATATGCTTTAGTAATTTTCCAAATTTTATAATTTGAAGCCATTAATAATTATATAATGTTGGTCCTGATACCTACATTTTAAACTGGAAATATTTTTTCTTATATAAGTATATATTTGTATTTATTATTTTGATTGAATGGGTGGGTATACTTGGTGGTGCTCAGAGCTTACTCCTGGTGGTACTCTGTACTGAGTGTATAGGGGATATCAAACCAGATTTAGCTATATTCAAGACAAGCACCTTAATTTTTGTACTATTTCTCTGGACCCTATATGTCTTTTAAAGGTAATGTTTGCTTTTAGGATTATTTCCCAACCTTTATTTTTGAGTCTATTCTTATCTCGAAGATGTGTGGAGACCACAGAGGCAGTAGCAGCACTGACAGTGGCAGTGGCAGTAGCAGTGCAGCACAGAAGCTCTGGCAGCCAGCCAGATCAGTATAAAGAAACACACTTCGACCACCCATTCAGGTAAAGGCTTTGTCCAGGGCTCTGACCACTCACTTGGACCAAAGCTTACAGGGCCTCAAGATAGTTTCTCCACAACATAAACTTCCCCTGAGACCACCCTGACAGCAGGGAAGATTGACAGTGACTTGGAAAGAAGCCATGATAAAGCAGAGACAAAATCCACCACAGCTTGTGGGTGAAAATAGCAATTCTGCAGGCCCAATCAGTACTAATCCCCTATATAACCTCTCTGAAATGGAGTTTGGAATGGAAATGCTCAGAATGTTGAACAAACTGAAAGAAACAATAGAACAGACTGCCAGAAAGATATAAGAGCAGAAATAAGAGAAAAAAAAGAAAACAGACAGAAATGTCAGAACTGCAAAACTTGGTAAGGGAAATAACAAAGTCTATGGAAGGCCTCACCATCAGGATAACAATTGCCAAAGATAAAGTGCAGGGCTGAGAGATGTCATAGAGGTAGGACATTTTCCTTGCATGCAGAAGGACGGTGGTTCAAATTATAGCATCCCATATAGTCCCCCAAGCCTGCCAAGAGTGATTTCTGGGCATAGAGCCAGGAGTAACCTTGGAGCATAGCAGCCGGGTGTGACCCAAAAAACAAACAAGCAAAAAAGATGAAGTGCAAAAGACCTCCAGATAGCAACAGAAGATAAAAAAAACTCTTCAAAATAAACAAACGAAAGATGGGGGGTCCTCAAGATAAATAAAGAAACAATGAAAGTTTATGTTGTTACATGAAGTCTTATGTTGTTACGTAAGAATCACTGGGATACCAAACAGCCAGGAAAAAAAACTGCTATGAAGAAGTAACAGCCAAAGACATTATAGCTGAGAACATCCTTAAGATTTATAGCATATTTATCACAAATATGCTTCCGAACTCAAAGGCAGAGATAGGATATAGTGTACATCTACACAATGGAATACTATGCAGCTGTTAGAAAAAATTAAGTCATGAAATTTGCTTATACATAGATGGATATGGAGAATATTATGCTGAGAAAAATAATCAGAGGAACAGGTATAGACATAGAATTATTGCATTCATTTGTGGGATATAAAAATACTATGTCAGTAATACCCAAAACATAGATATGAGGGTCGAGTCATATAGATATGACTGATTCATGGTAGAAGTTTGTCATAAGGTGCAGGGGATTGCAGTTAGGGTAAAGAAGAGCCTATTTTGACAATAATAGTTGGACATGATCACTCTGAACAAGACAAGAGCTGGGTGCTGAAAGGAGGTAAAGTAATATGTATGATACCCCTCAGTAACCATATTTGCAAACCACAGTGTTTTAACAGGGAAAAGGAGAATGAGTGAGTGAGTGAGTGATAGAGTGAAGGATGGAGGAAGAGAGGGGAGAGAGGGGGGAGAAAGGGAGAGTGGAGAGAGAAAGAAGAAAGATGTCTGCCATAGAGACAGACAGGGGAGGTAGGGAGGAGGACAAAAAGATAACTGGGGACAGAGTTGCAGGAAATATTCACTTGTGAAGAGATGGGTGTTGGATATTGCATGGCTGAAACTCAATTATGTACAACTTTGTAGCTGTATCTCATAATGGTTCATCTAAAATTAATAAAATATGAACATTAAAAACTTAAGATATACTTATTATATGTAGCAAAATGAATTTTGTTTATTTTAAGCATTTTGAAACAGTTGCCATTTTTTCTCCATCCTTGGATATTGGATTAGGTTTCTTCTTCAGTTCATTTATTTCTTTCCATTTATTTTAAGGCTGTCTTGAAAGTTTTGTGTAAAGTTCTATATTTGTGACTTCTTAGTAAGAATAATCTTATATTCAATTCATCAGGTCACAATTTCCCTCTTTTTGTCTCTATATTGTATCATTTTGATGTCTTAACACTGAAAGGAAGATTGATTTTTGTTTTTAAAAAATTCCTTAATGTTTCTCACAATGCCAGTTGAGTTCTGGCTGATGGGTTACTTTAATTGTTGTTTATCTATAAAATTCTTTTTCTTTTTTAAAATTAAATCATTGTGAGTTGCAAAGTTGCAAAGTTATTTGTGGTTGAGTTTCATGTGTACAAAGTTCTAACATAAATTCTTTCAAGAGTGTCCACTTCTCTCCACCAATATCCCCAGTTTCTCTTTCTCTCTTGCTTCTATGGCACTTTATTCTTTTCATTTTTACTTTTATAATATTATATATTATAATATTATAATATTGAGACTGAAAGGGTTTCATTGTATCACTTTACTCTTTTTCAGCATTGAGTCCTCATCCACCACCAATCTTTATATAAAGGAATACAATAGGGGAATAACTAACACCCAAAGACAATAGAAATGAAGACAGGATGACTGGTCCTTAGGAAACTTTGATCATTGAGTGGTGTTGAGTGAGAAAATAGGTCAAAAGAGAAAATGTTAAAGAAAAGTGGTCACTTTCTTTTAGAGAAAAGTGGATGAAGACTCAATGTTGAAAAGGAGTAAAGTGATACAATAATACCCTTTGTTTCTGTTGGTGCTTCTTTTGATAACAGTGCTGTCTTCTCTGAGCCTGCTATGGCACTGGATGAAGGTCTTATCTTAAAAGGACAAGACCTTCAAGTCCCATTCTTGGTTTTACTATTGCTTAAGAACTATTACATCCTAAGAATTCATTGTTGTGGGGTTACCTTCCCTACCTGTTTGTGTCTGCTTTAGCATTTAAATATTCAGTATCAAGATTTCTTCATTTTCATGAAAGTGTTGCAGGCATGAAGATGTCTCCCCACCTAGTGTTTTCTGGAAAAACTGTCTGAAACCTAAACTAGTCTAAAACAATGAAGTCTTTGATCCAAAAGATTCATTTCAGGAGTGAGAAAACCACTGAAATGCAGGCTTCCAAGTCTGGATGGATCCCTCAGAGAAGAGACTACTACTCTTTGATATGCTAAGAATATCAAAAAATAGACCATCAACTGTTCCAACAGCTCCCCCTTTTCAACTACCTTAGAAATGGAGTGGAACAGTTTGGGGAAACTATATAAAGTAACTAACTGGGTCAAGGAAGAGGTGTACTCATTCCTTTGTGCATACTGTAGGCTTCCATGTTGCAAGTACCCATGTTTCCAACATGCATACTGGCCAAGGAATATGCCTGCATCTTTTAAAAGGTGTACTTTCATATATTCATAACTAGATGGATGTGTATGAGCCTCTCTGTCCTGGTGAAGCCTGTTGTACTCTCTTGAACAAGTATTTTGATCTACTTCTCTCCGTCCTTTCCATTACTTCCACAATAAACTTGCAATGCTTCACTATTTGTCTCCTCCTGAAATTCTTTTTTGTGAGAGAAAAAGTCTGGGTAAAATTAGGACATTTTTTTCTGAAAGGAACAATTCCCCCTTTCAGGCTGAGACCAAGGGCCCCCAAAGAATACAGATTGTAGGGATCATCTTCCATGTCATGTAGAATGTGAACGTCAGGCTCAGTTTGAACAGCTTTCTCGTATGGCTGGTGGGATATGAGCCTCAGTGCTAAGTAAGGGATCATTATAGCCTTTTATCAGTCTGGATTCTGACATATATTCCCCTGGAGATAGGGTTAGGTAGGAAAAATCAGTAGCTTGCCCTCTCCAGGTTGTTGCTTCTCTCTTCCCACTTCACATAAGCCAGTCTGGGAACTCTACCAGCAACAAATATTTAAAGTACACTCAATTTTATTTTGATGTAATTTCATCCTTTTCCTTTTGCTTTTATTTTCCTTGCATTTGGAGCTGAATCTCCAAAGATACCACCAAAGCTAATATCACAGAGCAGGTTTTATTTCTTTTTGGGGGGTGATGTACTTACTCCTGGATTTGTGCTCAGGGACTACTTCTGATAGTGCTCAGAGGACCATCTGTGATGCCATAGATAGAACTGGGGTTGGCCAAATGCAAGACAAGTGCCTTAATCCTTCTACTATCTCCCTGGTTCCTATCATGGACTATTTTGCAGGTGTTTTGTTCCATGTATATTATGGTTTCAGATATAATACAAATTTTGATTTAACTTTTGCATCTGATTTAAGGTAGTGCTCTGGTTTTACTATTTTTATATGTGATTATACAGTTTACCTAACATTGTTTATGGAAGAGGTCTTAATATCTGTATTTTATGTTCTTGGTTCTGATGCCAGTGAAGGTTCCAGAAGAACTGTAGATTCAGGCTAGACTGAGGAATTGCTCTTTGCAGGTAAAGGAAAGTTAGTCCCTTTTCTTACCCAAGCCTTCCAGGTCTGTTACCTTCCCTCATTGAAAAGCAGTTCAGCGGGGGAGACAAGCAGTAAAGTGAAAAGAATATTTTATTTGGCAGTACTAAGGAATAGGAGAAAAAAGGATAAGAGAGTAAAATGCTCAAGGGAGAAAGCATAGACTTCTTGAAATGTTGAGAGAGTCCATGTACATATTCCAGAATTTCATCCCAGTATGAAAATCCACATCTCAAAGAGAGAGACATAGGTGACATCTGCTCAGTCATCATGTACCCAGGATACATGTATGCCACTCCTTTGCTCCAAGTTGAGTTTTATAGGGTTTCTCCCAACCTTCCTCTTGTGGTTCTACCTTTACAAAGCTCCTATTGCTAGGATGGTTGCCAGAAAGAAAGGTTGGGGTAGTTGATGATCTTCTTTGACCATCTTTACCTTGTCTTTGTCCCTTCTGGACTTTTGAACACTTCTCATTTTTAATCATTTTTATTTTTATTTTTAATAATTTCTTTATTTAACCACAAATATTACAAACATATTTGTAATTGGGTTTTAGTCATAAAAACCACACCCCCTTCACCAGAGCAACTTTCTCCCCATCATTGTCCCCTATTTGCTACCTCCTCCAACCTCTGCCTGTCTTCAAGACAAGCATTTTATTTATCACTATATCATTGTCATGGTAGCTATTAGTGTAGTTATTTCTCTAACTGCACTTACTACTCATTGTGATAAATTTGTTATTATAGGATAGTCCTTCTAGCCCTCATCCTTATTATCTCTGGGTGTTATTATTATATGGTCTTCTATTTTTCTTAAATCCCACATATGAGTGAGACTATTCTGTGCTTATCTCTCTCCCTCTGAATTATTTTACTTAACAGAATAGTCTCCAGTTACATCCACGTATAAGCAAATTTTATGACTTCATGTCTTCTAACAGCTGCATAGTATATTATTAGATGTACCACAATTTCTTTAGCCACTCATCTGTTGTTGGGTATCTAGGTTGTTTCCGTGTTCTGGCTATTATAAATAATGTTTTTATGAACATGGGAGTGCAGAGGACATTATTGTATTATGTTTTTGTGGTCCTAGGGTATATCCCTAGGAGTGGTATTATTGGATCATATGGGATCTCATGCCCAGTTTTTTAAGGACTATCCATATTATTTTCCAAAAAGGCTGGACTAGATAGCATTTTCACCACTAGTGAATGAAAATTTCTTTCTCCCCACACCCAGGCCAGCAGTGACTGTTCTTGTTCTTTGTGATGTGTCAGTCTCTGTGGCTTAAGCTGATACCTCGTTGTTGTTTTGATTTGCATCTCCCTGATAACTAGAGATGTGGAACATTTTTTCATGTGCTATTTGGGCATCTGCATTTCTTCTTTGAGGAAATGTCTGTTCATTTCTTCTCTCCCTTTTTTGAACAGTTAAATTTTTTCTTGTTCAGTTCTGTCAGTAACCTTGAATATCTTAGATATTAGCCCCTTATTTGATGGGCATTGGGTGAATAGCTTCTCCCATTCAGTAGATGCCTTTTTACCCTAGTCACTGTTTTCTTTGAAGAGCAGAGATTCTGAGTTTAATGTAATTCCATTTGTTTATCTCTGCTTCCACTTGTTTGGACAGTGTGTTTCCTCCTTGAAAATGCCTTTAGTTTTAATGTCCTGGAGTATTTTGCTTACATTTTCTTCTATATACCTTATAGATTGGGATCTGATATTAAGGTCTTTAATTCAACTTTGTGCATGGTGTTAAATAGAAGTCTTTGATAAACTCAACAGAAACAATTTAGAAATCATTGGAGTCCCAGAGACTCAGGAAGAAAATAATAATAAGAGTTGGAGGAAGTATGAGAAGAGGAGGAGGATAAAGAAGTAGTAGAAGAAAAGGAAGAGGAAGAAGGGGAAGAAGAATAAAAAGATAATGGAAAAAGAGGAAGAAGAAAAAGAAGAGGAGGAAGAAGAGGAGGAAGAGGAAGAGAAAGAAGAAAAGAAGATGAAGAGGAGAAAGAGGAAGAAGTAAAAGAAGAGAAGGAAAATAAGACAAAAAAAGGGGAAGGGAAGAAGAGGAAGAAGAAATGAAGAAAAGAGAAAGAAGAAAATGAAGAAGAGGTGGAGGAAAAAGAGGAAGAAGTATAAGATAAAGAGGAGGAAGAAGAAGAGGAGAAAGAGGAAGAAGAATAAGAAAAAAGAAAAGGAGAAAGAAGAACTGAAGATTTATTTTTTAATTTTTTTTTTTTGGTTTTTGGGTCACACCCCGGTGATGCTCAGGGGTTACTCCTGGCTATGTGCTCAGAAGTCGCTCCTGGCTTGGGGGACCATATGGGAAACCGGGGGATCAAACCGCAGTCAGTCCTAGGTTAGCACAGGCAAGGCAGGCACCTTACCTCCAGCGCCACAGCCTGGCCCCTATTTTTTTTATTTCTTTTCTTATAATACTGTCTTTTTTTGAGCACCGTGATTGTAAATATGTTTGTAGTTGGGTTTCTGTTAAAATTTTTTTTTTTAAAAATCTGGTACAAGACAAAAAAAATAGCATAATATCTTCTAGTTCTATTTATATTGCTGCAAATTGCATGACTGCATCATCCCCTAAAGCTATGCAGTATTCCATCGTATATATGTACAATATCTTCATGATTCACTCATCTGTTGTTGGGCATCTAGATTGATTCCACTTCTTGACTATTGTACTGAGTGCTGCAATGAATAGTGTTGTGCATACATCCTTTTGGATAACTTTTTCTGTCCTGGATATAGATACTTAAAAGAGGATTTGCTGCTCAATTTGGCAGTTCAATTTTGAGTTTACTGAGAAAACTTCATGTTTTTTCCATATTTTTAAACTTTTGTTATTAATTTAATTTACATATGCACACCCAAAAGTGCTTGGGAACAAGGGGGCTACTTTTGGCAAAACTTGTCCCCATCATTTGGTTCTTGGCCTGTTGAGCATGGTGCCGAGGGCTACTCGGTTCACACTCAGCAGTGCCTGAGTAGAGGAGTCATGTGGTATCAGGATCAAGCTCATGTTGTCATTCCCCTTTGGGGCTATTTCCCTAAACTGTTTTCTTTTATTTTTAAATGAATATATTTTCCATCTTTATCATTTTTATTGAGACATATTTGGTTTGTAGGACAGTGTATACTACTGCTCCTTGGTAATCTCAGTTGTCTTGTCAAAGTTCAACGGTTGTTTTCATCATTCCATACTTTTGCTTTGTTTCTTTTTTTTTTTTTTTTTTTTGGTTTTTGGGTCACACCCGGCAGTGCTCAGGGGTTACTCCTGGCTCCATGCTCAGAAATTGCCCCTGGCAGGCACGGGGGACCATATGGGGCACCGGGATTCAAACCGATTACCTTTTGCATGAAAGGCAAACACCTTACCTCCATGCTATCTCCCGGGCCCCTGCTTTGTTTCTTTATATACCACAGACAAATGAGATCTGGCATTTATCTTCTTCCTGACTTATTTTACTTGACATGACACCATCAAATTCCATCTCAGTTATAGTAAAAGGAAATACTTCATCTTTTCTAATAGCTGAGAGTATTCAATTATTTATATATGTGATATGTATAAACATTATACTTTATTTTTCCACTCATCTGTCATTGGTCATGGATTGTTTACAGGTCTTAGCTATTATAAGCAGTGCTGCAATGAACATATATGTGCATTTATCTTTTCAAATTAATGTTTTGTATTCCTGGGACAGAAGCCAAGAAGTATTGTGTGTTTTTAGGTGTAAAATTTTATGCCTTTTCAAAATATTTTGCTATACCTCAGTGATTACCAAAGTATCAGTACCCTTTCATCACAGTTCAGTGGATGCCTAATATCCTCACATCCTTCTTCTTTTCTAAACTCAGCTCTTGGTTTTAGTTCATTGTCCTATTTTCATGTGATTTTGATTGTTTCCTTATTTTTTTCTGAAAGAGACCATGTGTACAAGATATGTTATTCCTCATCCTTTTATTTCTTTTTAATAGTAACAATTTTCAATTTAAAATTTTGTACTTTGTTACTGAGTAATTTTTTAGCTGTTATTGTAAATGTGGCTGTCTTCTTCATTTCTTTTCCATCTAGTTTATTTCTTATGTATAGGATTCAAGGGATCTTTGTATATTGATTTGTATCTAGCCACTTAATATGTTACATTATTTTTACCAATAGTGTTTTTATTAGTATCTTTTTATGCATTTGTCATCTGTAAATAGTGATAGCTTTACTTCTTTTCCATTTTAATATCTCATTTTCTTTTCTCTCTAATTACTCTGGCTAGGACTTGTAATGATAAATTAAATAATATTAATGAGAGTGCATATCTTTGTCTTAGCCTTGGTCTTAGAAGGAAAACTTTGCTTTTCATCACTGAATATTATCTTTAACTATGTGCTTCTTATATATAACCTTAACTTTGTGGTATATATCTTGTAGCACCACTATCTATAGGGACTTTTAAAATTAAAATATTGATATTGATATTGTCAAAAGCTTTGATACATTTTGATATGATCATGATTTAGCTATTTACTTTTATTGATATAGTATATTACATCAATTCACATTTTTTGAAATATTCTTTCTTTTTTGGACAAATCAGACATGGTGATGATATATAAAAATTTTCATGTATTGTTGAAATTTACTTGCTAAGATTTTGTTGATTTTTGCCTGTATGGTCTTAAGTAGTATTGATCTACTTAGGAATATTGAAATATAATTTTCATGAATAAAAAGTATTTATATATATAAAGTATTTGAAAGAATTACCTTTTGTAGTTTTGGGGGGAATATATGAAGATAGTTAACAACCAATTTTTGAAGTTTAGTGGAATTCACTAGTGAAATCACCTGGATATTTATTGAACACTATAGACTATTATTGTATAGAAATATTCAGGACACAAAATACCTCTGGACATGGAATCTTTTCAATGGGAGAATTGATTTCTTTTCTAATTTATATATGATTGGTTTGATCTATTTCCTCCTGACTTTAATTTAAGAGATTTTTAAAACTCTAAGAATTTTCTACTTTAAGTGTATTAAGTTGATGCTTATGATTTTTCACATTCTTTTGCAGTAGCTGTTGTGATCTTTCTTTTTTTTCCATTAATGTTTATTAAGTTTTCCCTCAATAATCTTAGCTAAAGATTTGCTAATCTTGTTTATCCTTTCATAGAACCATCTTGGTTAAATTGATCTTTTGTCATATTTTTAGTTCTATTTTATTTGTTTCTGCTCTAATTCTTATTATTTTCTTACACTAATTTTAGATTTCATCTTTTATTCTTTTCCTATTTTATTTAAATGTGAGATTAATTTGTTCATTTTAAAAAGTTTTTGTTTCTGTATAAAAAGTCACATTGCTGTGGATTTCTCTCTTATCCTGCTTGTGCTATGACCAGAAAGTTCTGAAAGTTCACATGTTTATTTTCATTTGTTCCAAGAAATGTATATGTTCTTCCCTGATATCTTTATTGACTCAATAGGAGTACAATAGCATGTCACTAGTCTCCATATATTTGCATTTTCTATTTCTGTTTATGATTATATCTAATTTTATATCATTGCTATCTGCAGAGATACTTGATATTTCAGTCTTTTTGAGTTTATTAATTTTTGTTTTGTGTCCCCAGATGTGCTCTATCCTCCAGAATGCTACAAGTATATTTATAAATAATGTTATTGACATTTTGGGTAGTGAGAGATCTATGAAAATTTCAAGTCCTTCTAATCCAACTCCCCATTTAAGGTTGTTGTTTCCTTATTGATTTTGTGTCTAGTTGGTGTGAACAAATTATTTTTTAAGGATCAAACACTAATCACCTACCAACTCACTAATGTGTCCTCATATTGATATATTGACATATTCTCCTTTCAGTTTCTCCACCTCCCATCCTTTACTCCTGCTTTATAGGATATTATTAAAAAAAAACTTGCACTCACTGATTGCCTCAAATTATTTTCAAAGAAAATTTAGGTTAAAAAAGATGATTTGGGGACATTTGGAGATTTGGAGAAATTTAAATATAAAAAGTATAGAGAATAACATTACTGTATAAGTGATATATTTGACAAGTATACGAAGGCCTAGTAATGGAATGAGAATATATTATTATTATTTTAAATTTCATTCTAAAGTGCTTTGGATGTAAAGCATTCTTATGTTTGCAAATACTTTCAAATAAATCAGCAAAAATTATGTTTTTGTGTATATATAAAAGAAAGGTATTTAAAAAAGTGAATATAGATGAAGGTTTATTTTATTACTCTTTTAACATTTTTCTATTATTTTATTTTGATTTTCTAAAGGGAAAGTTGCAGGAGAAAGTTGAAAGAGAGACAAAATAGTAAATTGCATGATTGTCTGGGACTAAGAATGTTGGTGTTGTCCATAATTTAATAAATATATAAGTTGAAATATGTATCTGGGGGAAAGAAGAGAAAGTACTGGGAAAATGTAAGTGTGCAATTGAACTGGGATTTGTTTTATTAGTGTCTAAATATGCATTCACCACCATTCTGCCCCAGCCCTTCGCTTCCTTTGAGGCCCTAAAAGTCTGCTCTCACCTAGAGATATAACTATGCCCTAGGTAGTAGTTGAGGGACTACACTCTGAAAACTAGAAACTTGCATTTTCCTTTATTAGTTTTTCATTCTTTGCTAAGACCTTGGATGATATGGTTGATAGGTAACTTGGGATCTCCAGATTAAACTGTAGTCTATTCATTGAGATTAGAACCATAAATCTAGAAGGTTCCACTATTCCTGTTCATAGGACATTGGCAGACATGTCTATCCATGTGAATCCTGCTGCTCTTCCAAATGCTCTTAATTTTTTCACAAGAAATATAAAGTAAATAATCATATGAATGAATTGTTGGTCTAGTCTTCAGAGGCTATTGAACTTGATCACTATATATTATACTGGGATTGTATCAGCAGTATTGCACTTACCCCCTTCCAATTTCTCTCTCTTCCTTCCCACAGAGTCAAGTTCTGTTCACACACTTTTAAACTGACTACTGCTTCTGAGGTACATTCTAAGAAGGTTTCTTTCAAGTAGTCAGAACTGTCTGAAAAACTAAAATCTCCTTGAAGTGTCTAATCTCTAGACTCAAAATTTCCTTTGGAAATCTTCCTCAGACTAAAATCCTATTCTTCAGGAGTCCCCTAAGAAACTGAAAGAACTAGAGCCCCTTTGCATATCTATTCCAGGACCCTAGATTGAAAATTCACCTGAGATTAGCTTCATTGTGTCCTCTTCATACTTTTTGTCCTGCACTGTCTTTATCTACATAAGCCATACTTCTTGCTTACCACCCTCCTCACTGCCACTATGATATTCTTCAGTGTCTCATTTAGACTATCTATTCTATAGCATTCCTTACAGCAGTATTGCCTATAGAAAGCTTCAATCTCATTTTATATGTGCAAATTGTAAAGAATAACTATTCCTCTTTATGCTAGGTTAGAACTGGTACCAAAGTACCTTCTGCATTCTAGTTATTTTTTGAAATTTTTCATTAATTTCATGAGCTAGGTATTAACCTTAGCAACATAAAGATGAAGACATGGTCTCAGGGAGTTTAGAGACATCTGAGACATTATGACAGGCACTTGGACAGAGGTCACAAGATTTCTAGGTATAGGCTTTATTTTATACAAGATAGAGGTAAAGTTTGGCTTATGCATAAGGCTGGCCTTAATATCAGAACTTGTATAGATGACTTCTCGTTTCTCTACAAATGTCCATATTTGGGAACACTGAACAACAAATGATTGCTCTGTGTGCCTGTCGCTAACCTGGGAGTATTTTTTAATGGACTTCAGTTTCTAATTCATCTGTAGCCCTAAGAACAGTATTGAAACCTTATATGGTATTCTTGTATATTGGTTTTCTCATAATGTAAGATTATCTTCAACTTTAGGAGCATAAGTAACAGACATTTCCTTCCTCATTGTGTCTAAGGGTCATGAATCTCACAACTTAACTGAGTGTTTCTGACTCAGTGTCTCACCAGGATGTAGCCATCTGGAGCTTCACTCAGGATAAAGGATTTATTTTCTCTACTCTCGTGATTGTGGAAAGGACATTTATACCATGGCAGCTGGCTTCCCTTAGAATGAGTAATCTGAGAAGTAAGGGGGAAGGCAGGAGAAATAAAAGAAGCCACAGTGTCTTTTAAAATCCTTTTATAACATAATTTCAGATATGAAATACCACCATTTATCCAATATATTCTGGCTTATACGAGCCAATATGCGTACCATGAGGCAAAGAACTATGCAAAGGCTTAGGAGGGAAAAATCATGAGCACCATCTTGAAGAATGACTACCACATCTCTAAATAATTTATTTTCCCTAAACCAAGTGTGAATTCTATAATGTACCAGGATATAGTTAAGGGACCACAAGAGTTCTAAAGATGTACACAAGTGAGCATGTGTTAAGACTTTCTAGAAACAAAATTTTTAAACAGATCCTGCCTTTGGGTGCAATTATATATTTACATGATTTACAAAGTTGTTAACAACAGAATTCCAAAATAGGATATTTTTATTTCAATCCTCCTGCCAGTGTCCTCATCACTCCATCAATTGTTCCAGGATCCCTTTGACCACCTCCTCTAACATGTCTCTTTAATAGATACATTTTAATGTTTAACTATTTTAGTTTGGGTTTGAAGCTTACAATAGTGAGTGTTTACTCTAGCTGTCTGATGTATAAAAATATCTCTCTGCCTATGAGTCCAAGGCTCCTTATCATTGCCCTTTTTATCTTCAGAACTTCACTCCATTTCAGTTCTCTCCTTCTTGTACTTTTGTAATTTTCATTTTCATTTCTGTAATCTAGGACCAAGGTTTTGCCAAACTATGATACCCTCACTTCTTGATCATAATATTCTATATACCAAAAGTAGTGAGGACATCCAGTATGTGTCCTTGTTCTTACTTCACTTTACATGCTATCTTTCTAGTCTCATCTAATATGCAATGAATTACATAATTTCATCATTCCTTGTGGAATACCACAACTTCATTTCCCACTCATTTGCTATTATATACCTGAAAGGTTTTCATATACTAACTATTATACTCAGCACTCCAATGAACATAGATGACTATGTATTTTTTCAAATGAGTGTTTTTGTGTCATGATAATAGATACCAATAAGGAAAATTGCTTTGTCATATTGGAGCTATCTTACTTTTTCAAGGAATTTTCATCTTTCATAGGAACTGAACCAATCACTATTCCCAACTGACAGTGAATGAGAGTTCCTTTTATACCATTTCCCCATCACAGATGACTTCTAGTCTCTTAAAAAATAATTTTGTTGGGGCCCGGGAGATAGCATGGAGGTAAGGCGTTTGCCTTTCATGCAAAAGGTCATCAGTTCGAATCCCGGTGCCCCATATGGTCCCCCGTGCCTGCCAGGAGCAATTTCTGAGCATGGAGCCAGGAGTAACCCCTGAGCACTGCCGGGTGTGACCCAAAAACCAAAAATAATAATAATAATAATTCTGTTCTGGGTATCACACCCAGTGGTGCTTAAGGGTTACTACTGACTTTTCGTTCAGGAATTAATCTTGGGGGACTTCGGAGACCATATAGAATGCCTGGGATTGAACACCTCATCCAAGATAGTGCCTTATTCTCTGTACTATTGATACAGCTCATTTCTAGTATATATATACATTTATATATATATATATATATATATATATATATTCTTACTGGTTTGAGATGGTATCTTGTGTTCTTAATTTGGATTTCCCTGATGCTAAGTGATGATAAGCATTTTTTCATATGCCTATTGGCTGAATGTCTTCTTTGGAAAGGTGTCTGTTTTCTTTTTTCTATCTATTTTTACATTCATTTTTATTTTTTAAATTACTAATTTGATAATTATTAAATTTATGATTTATTATTATTGATCTTTGTTCTTTATATATCTTGAATATTAATCCATTAGTAATTTATTGTGTGCAAATATTTCTCTGATTCAATAGGCTGCTTTAAAATTTTAGCTTGCATTTCTTTGTCATGCAGCAGCAACTTTTTAATTTATTGTAGTCCCATTTATTTATTTTTGTTACCTTTGTCAATGGAATCATGTTGAAATTGCCATTAAGGTACAAGTCCTGGGTTATTCTGCCTACATTTTCTCAGTGCATTTTATAGATACAGGTCTAAGTTGAAGGTTTTTTTTCATTTTAAATTGAAGTTTGTATAAGATATGAGGAAGGAATCCAGTTTCTTTTCTTTTTTGGTATGTGGCTATTAAGTGTTTCCAACATCAATTCTCAATTCTAATGAATTCTAGTCATTTTATTTTTATTTCTGCATCATACTATTTTGATTATAGGTTTATAGTATAGTTTCAATTTAGGTAATGTGATTCCTCTCAGTAACTTACTTTTCAGGATAACTTTGGCAATTCAGGGTATTTTCTGCATATTAGTGAGCACAACCTAACAGCAGGTATTTTCCCTACCCCCTTGCTTTCTAGAACTCTCCCATCAAGACATATAGGTTAGATATCAGGAGATACCATGTAGCATACACGTAAGTATGCAGCACCAGTGCAGAGAGTTGACACCCAGAATGTAGCATTTATTAAAAAGTTATTCTGTTTTTTCCTTCCTGGCATATGTTTCAAAACACAGTGTCTTAGTCTGTTAAGAAGTTCCATAACACATACACCTGATAGATAATTTAAACAATAGAATTTTAGTTTCATGCAATTCTGGAGACTAAAATGTCAGCCATAGATCGCTCAATTTTGAAGCCACTTCCTTTGGCTTGCAAATGCCTTCTGGTTATATTCTCACATGGTCATTTTCCTGCATGTGTTCTAAGCCTTCATTTAAGAATAGCAGCCACATTGGAATAGGTTGTAACCATTTTACTCATTTTGAATTAAATATTTCATTTAAAAGCCCTATCTCTAAATATAGTTATATTAAAATGTACTGAAGGCTAGTAGTTGAAAATATGAATCTGAGAAAGGAAGATGCTTAAGCCCTTAACCCACAGTTTACATGGCTTTCCTGGAGATTCTCCCAGGAGATGGAAGAATTTAATTGTAGAAAGCTTAATTATACATTTATTAGCTATTCTTTCTCCTTGTATCATTTTGTTTGTCCTTCACTCCTTTCAGGGATGGGTGTCCCTAAAAAACTGAATAACACAAGTATTTGCTAATGATGGCCATGTTTATATTGAAACCTGAAATATTATATTTCAAGTATATTAACTTTCTATTGTGAAATATAATAAAATGAATAAAAAGTATATTCTACATCATCCTATATCATATTATCTCAATATTATTTTAATGCTTTTGATAGATAAGATTGTCTTCTACAATTGTACCCTACAATCATGTATTTATATGACCATTACATGGTTTATCTTTCTGAGCCAAGTCATATGATTCTAGCTTTGAAAGATGAGAAATTGGCATGTTCACTCCTCTTTTTCTCTGCTTCCTATTTTTGTTTTTCTACATTTAGTTTGTATTATTATTATTATTATTGTATCATCAAGTTTCATAGCATTTATACTGTGTTACATTAATCTTATGTTCTTTAGTCTCAGCTCCACAATTTAAATAAAAAATAGCTTAACATTTGCCCTTTTATCATGATTTTTTGCAAGCCACTTTTTTTTTCCTAAGAGGAGTTTATGTAATTACATCCAAAGAACTTCTGAGTGTCTAAAGATAATAATCTTCTGCTCTTTTCTGGAGTGACAGATCAGCAGGGAATAAAATTCTTCATAGTTGACACTGGAGAGATTATTGAAGTTGCCCTTCTTGTAGGAGGATTGCATGCCCATGCTTTCTGCTGTGAGGCAGGCACTGTCTTAAATTAAGTAAAATGTATTTCCCCTCTTGTTGGACCAGATGACTCTCCCCTTGGTTTTATGAATCAGCTTATCAATCAAGTGTGAGTAAAATACCCAAATGCTAATTTTGATTTGAAAAGTTGTCATGCATACCTACCAGTTTTTTTTTTGCTCTTTCACACTTTTCCACAAGAAATAAGTGTCCAAAATAGTGAATGATTCTTAAGCCTGGATAATAGGATGAAGAAAGTACTTGGAATAAAGATAATATATAAAGAGGTAGTAATAACCCAGAGCTGCCATAATTGTATTGCTTATGAGCTGAAAATAAAGTATTATAATTGTAAGTCCTTGAGATTTGGTATTTTTTGTAAACATAAGATATCCTTGTTAATTTTCTATCCAGTTTTTGTTGAGCATTCAATATGCAATGCAAAATCTGAGGGCAGCCTGATTTTCTCTCTCATTGATGATTTGATTTGGAAGAATAAAAACACATTGCTTTTCCATTTTTGGACCATACCTGGTAGTATTCAGGGCTTATTCTTTACTCTGCACTTAAGAATCACTTCTGGAGGAGCTGGGAGGGATATTTGTGTGTGAGTGGGAACAGTATATGGACTGTGAAAAATCAAACCTGGCTTGGCTTAAAGAAATAGCAAGCACTTTAAACTCCATATTACCTCTTCAGTCTCAAATACCTATTAATCTTTGCCTTTTTCATCACTGAAGACTGGTCATGTATCAGTAGTATTATGTGGCATGTTTCTTTTTGCACTGGCACTTTTAAATGGGGGGGGGAATCTTACGTGTGGAAACAAGTACTTATCTAATAGAGATAGGAACACATAAATTTTGTGTTGCAGTGGGGCCTGAACACTTATCATAGTGACTTGGCTTAGGCTTCAGAAGATTGAACTTTGACCATTCACCCCTGAACCTTGGATCCCATTCATGGAACCAGCACAGTTTTCTTCACCAGCCCAGGAATTGGACTTCTACTAGGGAAGGCCCTAATGCTGCCCTGGCACTGAATTGCCAGTGGGTTCATATGACACCCTAATGACTTAGTAACAGCAACAACCTGCTTTCAGGTCAGGGTTCCCTGCATTGCCACCTAATGGAGAGATGAAACCAGAAAACGCTCCCTGTCACTTTAACTTCAACATAGAATCTATACAAAAACCAGGATCTCTACAGAAACCTGACTGCAACAATCGTGACTGAGAAGAACTTTTACTGAGACCACTTAGAAAGATTTTGGGGTTAGACAACTTAGTATGCCTGGAGCCTATAGTCAGTCTTATGGCAAGATGCTTCATGGGTAGGATCTCTTTGTTTTTAGGTCAAAAGTTTTCCTTTCTATTTTCCCAGTCTTTTGCTGTGCTTATGCAAAAACAAACAAGCAAACAATGGCTACACACATACCCTTTTCTTTTTTTTTTTCTTATCTTTTAAGTAGAGGCTCCCACCTTTTTCATAGAACTTTGGGACACAGATTACATTGTTTTGCCACATATTTCTGCATTTTTCTATAAAACTAAGGAGAAAGGAATAAAGGCTCTTAGTCAGGGACCAAGTGGTCTAAGATGCATTGCTGGGGAAAAAACTAAGGACAAACCTAAATATTCAAGCCAAAGTCAATAACATTAGAATCATGAGACCTAAATTTTAACAATCTAAACTCAAAGGGGCCTGTTATTCTGGCAGACCAGGGGGCAAGGAGTGGTGGGATAGGGTGCACTCTGAGGCCATTGGTGGAGGGAGGTTGACACTGGTCATGGGAAAAGCCCTGACTAACTGTATATCTGAAATTCAACTATAAAGAACTCTGTAAATCATCGTTTCCATAAAATAAAATTTAAAAATAAAGTCTGAAAACATTATTAGACACATCTTTATTTTAGTTGTGTTCTTCATTCATATCAGAGAATATATTCTTTCAATTCGTGCAAATCTTTATTTTACCTAAGCCTTGCTGTGGTATACATAGAGATTATTTTTGTTATCAATGTCCCTAAGCAAGTAAATAAAAGAAGCTATAGAAAAATAAGTTTAATAATAAGAGGCATATGTAGGGGTCCAGAGAGATAGCATGGAGGTAAGGCATTTGCTTTGCATGCAGATGGTCAGTGGTTCGAATCCTGGCATCCCTTATGGTCCCCTGAGCCTTCCAGGAGCAATTTCTAAGCATAGAGCCAGGAGTAAACCCTGAGCGCTGCCAGGTGTGACCCAAAAACAACAACAAAAGGGAGCCAGGAGGTGGCGCAGGAGGTAAGGTGCCTGCTGCCTTGCCTAGGACGGACCACGGTTCGATCCCCCGGTTCCCATGTTCCCATATGGTCCCCCATGCCTGCCGGGAGCGACTTCTGAGCGCATAGCCAGGAGTAACCCCTGAGTGTCACTGGGTGTGACCCAAAAACCAAAAAAAAAACCAAAACAAAAAAACAAACAAAAAACAACAACAACAACAACAAAGGCATATATAGTTTAATTTTAATGTATTTGTGAAGGCTCTTTTCTTAAAAAGATCATTGTTATCTAAGTAATGAGCTTATGATAGCTATGACATTTATGGCCTTGTGTATCTAGTTATCTCACTTTACCATAACCAAAACATCCAAGAAACCCCTACTATACTCTTGTGCAATCTCTAAGTCATCTCATTATTTCTTCCATTATTTCTACCTATCTGGTTTTCTCAGTTCTATTCTAATTATCCAGGTTTTGCTATCAAACATAATTTTCTATACCCTTGTTTTGTTTACCTATACACCCCAAATGAGAACATCCGGTGCTTGTTCTTCCTCCTCTGACATACTTCACTCAGCACAATACCATCCAGTTCCATGATATTGTAACAAAATAAATGAATTTATGTTGTCTTGTGATTGTATAGTATATCATTTTCTACATCCACCACAATGTCTTTATCCATTTGTTGCTGATGGACATTTGCTCCTTCCACATCCCGACTATTGTACTAAACGCTACAATAAATATAGGCATGTATTTTTTCAGATTAGTATTTTTTTTTAATTTTAGATCATAAGAGTTTTAACTTTAGTTTCTTGAGAAACCTCCATATTATTTTCCATAGACAGTGAAGTGGACATTCCTACATGTAGTTTTTTTTTAAATCACACTTTTCCCAACACAAATTGTTTCCAGTATTTTTGACATATGATATTTTAATTATTGTTTTAAATATTATTTTGTTCATTTAATTTTTATAATGAAAATAAAATTTTAATTGTACATATTGTTCATCACATGTTTTCTACATTAAATTGTCTATTTCCTCTTCCAAAGTTTTTATAGGGTCACTAATCTCTTTGTTTCTAAGTTTTGTGAGTGCTTCATAGTTTTTGTATCTTAGTCTTTATCTGGTATATTTTGTTCAAATATCTTTTTCTATTCTATGGATTGTTTTTATTTTAACTTGAATGTTGTCAGGAAACTATCTTTATTCAAATATATGTGGCAGGCTCCTTTCTCATAAATCTCATATATCTGGGATTGTTTTTGGGTTCTTCTGTCCATTTATTGGACAATTTATCTTTATTTCAGTACCATGATATTTAGATTACTATAGCTTTATAGTATTCTTTAAAGTTAGAAATGTGACTTTTTCCATTATTTTTTCTCTCAGAATGGCATTGGCTGTGTAGGAAATATTATGGCTCCATACAAATTTTAGTTCTGTCTTAAGTCCTTAATGAATGTCATTAGGATTTTGATAGAACTTGTATTGAATCTGTTTAGTTCTGTGGGTAAGATGATTCATATAGACAATATTAAATCTTCTAATACATAAACAGAATATGTTTTCAATTTGTTGATCCTCTTCTGGTTCTTTCATAGTAATATAATTTCAAGTTTTAGACTTTCATAACTTTTGTTAAGTTGATTCCAAGGTATTTTTATTTGTTTGGATACTATTTTGTTTTTTTTTTTGTGTGTGTGAGTGTTTTGTTTTTGCTTTTTGGGCGACACCTGGTGAGGCTCTGGGGTTATTGCTGGCTATGCGCTCAGAAATCACTCCTGGCATGGAGAACCATATGGGAAGCCAGGGGATCAGACAACAGTCAGTTAGCGCGTGCAAGGCAAATGTCCTACTGCTTGAGCCACCACTCCGGTCCTTGTTTTTTTACTTCTTTTTGTTTTGTTTTGTTTTATGTTTGGACCATACTCAGTGGCACTTAGGGATTATTCCTGGCTTTTCACTCAAAAATTTCTCCTGAAAGTCTCCAGAGACTATCTGGTATGCAGGAGAGTGAACCTGGGCTGGTACCAGTTGGCCTTTGTTTTAATTTTTAATTAATTTTTTATTTAATTAAAGAACCATAAGTTTACAAAGTTATTAGTACTGTATTTTCCGGCGTATAAGATGACTGGGCATATAAGACAATCCCCTAATTTTGCAGTTAAAACATAGGTTTAGGCTTATATTTGCTGTATCAGACAGAACATTCCTGTGCTGCAACTGTAAGTACCACAGTGAACCAATCACAACAAGCAAAGGTTCAAAGGTTATACTGTAATAGACTTCCCAGAACATTATCTAATTTGCATGCATAAAAAGCCTGCTTGGATTGGCTGAGTTAGAGAGGCGGTCGGAGCAGCCTTGCAGTGATTGGTGCAGGATCGAGTTAGAAAATTCGTTTTGTGACATTATTCAGACAATTTTCACTTAGCGGCATATTGAAACATTTTTTGGGATATACTCAGCGTATAAGATGACCCCTGATCTTCAGTCGACTTTTTTTTTGTATCAAAAATCGTCTTATACGCCGGCAAATACGGTAGTTGAATTTTAAGTATATAATATTCCAACACCAATCATACCACCAGTGTCAAATCCCATCACTAATGCTTCCATATTTCATTATCCATAACTCCCAACCAATCTCCTTCCCACCACCTGCCACCTTAGCAAGCATATAAAAGTTCCATGGTTTCAGCTTAGATCTCACTGTTCTCAGTGTTGTTGAGTCTGTGTTTTGGATACATGGCTATACCACTCTCCAAGCTCCCTAATATAACTGACACCGTATTCCCACTTTACTTCATTTTCTTTTTCTTTTCTTTACCACTTGATTTCTTTTCTTCTCTGTCCTTTTCCTTCATAGGCTATGAGGTTACTGCATCATTTTTTCTAATACAATTGTTTTATATAGCACAAAAAGCGAGATTATTCTGTTTGTTGTTGTTCTTTTTGTTTACTTCACTCAACAGTTCCAATAAAGTTGCAGCAAACTACATGATGTTATTGTTGCTTGCAACTGCATAGTATTCCATTGTGTATACATACCACATCATCATTTACTATTCATCTGTCTTTGGAATCTAGGTTGATTACAGATTGATCCATATTTATCAATTGTACTCATTGCAGCAAAGAACAATGGCATATTTGTGTCCTTTTGAATTAAATTTTTTTCATCCTGGAAATAGATACCCAAAAGTGGAACTGTTGGATCGTATGACTGGTCAACTCTGAATTTACAGAAGACTCTCCATACTGTCTTATACAAGGGATGAATATTCCAACATCAGTAGATGGGAGTTCATTTTTAACCACATTCTCTCCAGCACAGATTATTCCTTCTATTTTTGATATGTAACATTCTCATTGACTGTTCTATGTTTTCTTTGAGTTCTTGAACACTTGCAACATTTTCTCTTTAAAGTCCTTATCAGAGAGTCTATATAGCTTGCTAGTACTGGTTGAGTCTTTAGAACTATCATATTTTCTTGCCAAATGTAATGGGGTTCTGTTTTCCATTGTGACTCAGAATTGTGAGTATTGAGTATTGAGTATGGCTCATTGACTTTTGTGAAGCAGAGCTCTTCTCAGGAGGCATTGATCTGAGTAAAAAAATGGCCTTTCTTAGAGAATACCATTGCTGCTCTGTCTGCCTCAGTGCCTTAGAACTGTGTTGCTAGATGGAGTACATTTGAGGCAACTGGAAGACCCCTCCCTGTCTGTTTTCTTCGTTTCTATATTGTTGATTTATGCTCTGGTTTTTATTCTTTTCTTGTCTAGGGGTTTGGTTGCTTTGTTATTAGTTAGTCAGATATTTAAGGTGTTTATGTAGGTTGTTGATTTTATTTTTCTTCTTTCAACATGTATGCCTGTATTGCTATTTGTTTCCCCCTAATTACTGTTTTGATTATGTCCCATAGATTTTGGTAACTTGTTTCTGTATTATCATTAGTCTCAAGGAATCTTTTTTTTTTTTTGGATTTTTGGGCCACACCAATGATGCTCAGGGGTTACTCCTAGCTATGCACTCAGAAATTGCTCCTGGCTAGTGGGACCATATGGGACGCTGGGGGATCAAACTGTGGTCCATTCTAGCCTAGCAAAAGCAAAGCAGATGCCTTACCACTCTGCGCCACCACTCTGGCCCTCAAGGAATCTTCTTACTTAGTCCTTGATTTTCTTTTTCCAGCTATTATTAACAAACATGTTGTTCAGTTTCCAGGTATCAGAGTTCCTTTATACCTTCTTTCTATGATCATTTTCTATATCTGAGGCTTTGTGGTCTGATATGGTGCTTGGTATAATGCTTATATTTTTGAAATTTTTTAAGTTAGACTTGTATCCTAAAATGTGCTTTATTCTGGAGAATATACCATGTGCACTATAAAAGAATATGTATTCATCTTTTTTGAGGATGGAATATTCTGTATCCATTAGTCCTAGAACTTCCAGTCTTTCATTTAGGGCTCTTTTGTCCTTACTGATATTCTGCCTACTGAATCTATCCAGTAATGTGTTGAAATCTTCCACTACTGCTCCATTTCCATCCCTGCATTTCTCTGGGTTTAGTTGCTAAATTCTTACAAACTTTGCTTACTCAACATATAATGTGTATATGTTAGTACGTCTTGTATGTTTGTTTGCTGTTTGGGGGCCACATTTGGTGGTGCTCAGGGTTTGCTCCTTACTTTGAACTCAGAAATTACTACTGGCAGGACAGGGGGAACCATATGGGATGCTGGGGATTGAAACTAGGTCAGCCGTGTGCAAAGCAAATGCCCCACTATCTGTGCTATCACTCCAGCACCAAGTTAGTGCTTCTTAGTCTATTGTTACCTTAATCAATAGTGTCCTTTTTTCTAAATCTAATACCATTCTTTAGAGTAAATGCAATCTTGTCTGATATAAGTCTAATTATTCAACCTTTTTTTCTTGTATAATTATTTCCTAACCTTTTACTCTGAGTCTATCTTGAGATTTTTAGATGTGTTTCCTGTAAGCAGCAAATGGATGGGTTTTGTTTCCTGCTCCATTCTACCTCTCTGTTCCTTTTGATGGGAGAGTTTAGTCAATTGACTTTAAGAATACTATTTACATAAAGGGCTGGTTTGCCATTTTATGTGTATGATAGTTACTTCTACAATTGCTTGTTTGGTGTACTTAAGTGGCATTTCAGCAGTTCATTTAGAGCCTAGTTGGTTATTGAGAATATCTCTAGTTTTTTAATGTCTGCGAACATTTTTACCCCTTCATCTCTCCCATCTAAATGAGAGATTTGCTAGGTAGTAAACTCTAGGTTGAGAGAAATTTTTATTTACTAAGTCATTACACTCTTCTCTTGCCTAAACTGTTTCATATTGGAGATCTATTGCCATTCTTATGCTCTTTTCTTTACATTTAAGGTTTTGCTTCTCCTTTACTGATTTAAAAAGTTAATCTCTTGAGGCCGGGGAGGTGATGCTAGAAGTAAGGTGTCTGCCTTGCAAGCGCTAGCCAAGGAAGGACCATGGTTCAATCCCCCAGCGTCCCATATGGTCCTCCCAAGCCAGGGACAATTTCTGAGCTCTTATCCAGGAGTAACCTCTGAGCATCAAACGGATGTGGCCCGAAAAAACAAAAACAAAAGTTCATCTCTTCCTTTGGTTCTTGTCATTTTTATTACTGTATGTGTTGGTGTTGTTCTATTTGATTTTTTTTATTTTGATACTCTTTTGCTCTCTTGAAATTTCTGACTGCCTCCTTCCAGAGAATGGAAGTTTCCTGAAATTATCTGTCACATCACTGTTTTCCCCCTTTTTCTTTTTCTTATCTTCTGGTTTTCCAATATTTCAGAAAGAGTTCTTCTTGTCTTTGTTGATTAGATTTTCTTCCAATCTTTTGTGTCTCTTTTTCAACCTCATTATCAATGCTGGCTTGTAGTTTTTCTTCAAGTTCATCTTCATAATTCTTCCTCTATGAGATTCTGAAACTATGACTTGCTAGACTGTTCTTTAGCTCCTTCAATCCCATTTGTATGGATTCTCTCACCTGAAAAAAGTTCTTCTTTGAGTTAGTTGGATTTCTCATTTATTGATTTCTTAATTCTTAAGTCACTGGTTAGTGCTTCCTTAATTTGTGTGTGGGACTGGCCCTCCTGAAGCCAACACTTCAGTTTCCAGTGAATTGAGTGTTGATTTTTAGGTACTCATTATCTAGGCTCAATTGTTTTGATGAGATTGCTGATGTTTCTAGGATTCTCACCCTACTTGTTACTAATTAAGCCCTTTAATTTTCTCTTATACTTTTTGTGATTTTTTTTGGGGGGTCACACCTGGCAGTGCTCAGGGGTTACTCCTGGCTCCATGCTCAGAAATTGCTCCTGGCAGGCACGGGGGACCATATGGGGCACCGGGATTTGAACCAATGACGTTTTGCATGAAAGGCAAACACCTTACCTCCATGCTATCTCCCGGGCCCCACTTTTTGTGATTGTTAAAGGTAGAATTTTAGATTCCCTGTTACTTGAGAAGAAATATGTTGAATCATTTCTAACAAATGAAAACTAATAATATATCTGATTTTCAGGTTATTCTCCATACCAGACAGTGTTTTTGAGTATGCTGAGAAACTTCATTGGGTTTTAAGGATGTATAGTCTGAAAAATAGGCATGCTAAATCTACTTGCCCACAAATAGAGGGTATATTTAGGATGTATTCACATGAATGCATTCACATAGTTTTGGATTTCAAAGTTGGATGAGCATCAGATCTGGTGACTTTCTGGGCAAGGTACTTATGTGTTTGTGTGTATGGGGGGTGTATAACCCAGGAAAAGAGTCTGATGTCTCAGATTGACCTGCCAGGACATGTAGACTTGGCTTTAGGAAAGCAGCTCTCACACACAAAATGATGCATTTGGGTTTAGAGGCAAGAGAGAAGTCAGATCTGGTGACTTTCTGTTCAAGGGTCTATGATGGAAGTGATGATACAGATAGGTTCCTGTTTCCAAATTGGCTGGCTGGAACATGCAGTTTCCCTCACCTTTTAATTTATTTTTTAAAATAATATCTTTATTTAAACACCATGATTACAAACAAGACTGTAGTTGGGCTTCAGTCACTAAAAGAACACCCCCTTCACCAGTGCAATATTCCTACCACCAATGCCCCCATCTCCCTCCTCTCACATCCCCTGCCTGTATTCTGTTAATATCTTTATTTAAACACCTTGATTACAAATATGATTTTATTTGGGTTTCAGTCATGTAAAGAACATCCCCATTCTCCAGTGCAACATTCCCATCACCAATGTCCCATATCTCCCTCCTCCCCACCCTACCCCCACCTGTAATCTAGACAGGCTTTCTACTTCTCTCATTCGTTCTCAATGTAGTTATTTCTCTAACTGCACTCATCACTCTTTGTGGTGAGCTTCATGTCGTGAACTGGACCTTCCAGCCCTCTGCTCTTTTGTCTCTGTGAATTATTGAAAAAATGTCTTTTATTTTTCTTAAAATCCATAGATGAGTGAGACTATTTTGAGTCTATCTGTCTCCCTCTGACTTATTTCACCCTGCCTGTATTCTAAACAGGTATTTTACCTCTCTCATTCATTAATATTGTAATGGTAGTTGTCAGTGTATTGTTTCTCTAACTGCACTCACCACTCATTGAGGTGAGTTTCATATCATGAGCTGGTCATTCTGGCTCTCCTCTCTGGGCATTATCATAATAATGTCTTTAATTTTTCTTAAAACTCATAGATAAGTGAGACTATTCTGTGTCCCTCTCTATCCCTCTGACTTATTTCACTCAGCATACTAGTTTCCATGTCCATTCATGTATAGGAAAAAATCTGATTTCATCTCTCCTGGTGGCTGCATAATATTCCATTGTGTATATGTACCACCGTTTCTTAGCCATTCATCTGTTAAAGGCTCCTTGATTGTTTCCAGAGTCTGTCTATTGTAAATAGTGCTGCGATGAATATTGGCATGAGGAAGGGATTTTTATATTGCATTTTTGAGTTCCTAGAGTATATCTCAAGGAGTCCCTCACTTTTTTTAATGATTAATTTAAATCTTTATGACATGTAGTATGAGAAGAAATTTAGTATGTTTCTATTTTGTTCCTTTATGAATATTTGATTATGTTCCAGCATATGGTCTATCCTGAAAAAAGTTCTGTGCACACTAGAGAAGAGTGTACATTTGGTTTTTTAACACTGAAGTGTTCTCTATATGTCAGTTTCATTTCTTTCCATTTGTCATTTAAAGTTCCTGTTTTCCCTTTTTCTTCCTTCCTTCCCTTTTCTTTTTTCTTCCTCTTTTCTTTCTCATTTTTTCTTTATTTTTATTTTTCTTCCTTCTTTTGTTTCTTTCCTTTCTTCCTTTCTTCCTTCCTTCCTTCCTCCTTCCCTCCCTCTCTTCCTCCCTCCCTCTCTTCCTCCTTCCTTCTTTCTTTCTTTCTTTCTTTCTTTCTTTCTTTCTTTCTTTCTTTCTTTCTTTCTTTCTTTCTTTCTTTCTTCTTTTTCA